>VKHH01006526.1:0-18303 GCA_015144975.1 Epipyxis sp. PR26KG
TTATTATTATTATTATTATTATTATTATTATTATTATTATTATTATTATTATTATTATTATTATTATTATGGTTATTTTTGTTAATTATTTCCAAAATGGTGCATAGCGTATAACTTTTATCTCCATCCTCATCTTTCAACGATGCGACTATGGTCATACCAACTTTAATAGGATAACATTTTCTCAAGATTTGTTTGATTGATTTGATAAAATTAGAAATATATTTTTTTGATAATTTATTAGGATTATAATGATTATTAATATGTACGAAGTTGTCATGAGGATTCATTTCGTTGTTAGGTAATGTTGAGGAAGGAATAATTGCTTGATAATCTGAACCTTCTCTTGATCGCTTGTATTCGGATGATAATAATGAACTTGACCTTAACATAATACCATTATTATCATCATTATTATTAAAATTATTCTTAATATTATTTTTATTATCATTATTATGATTAAAATTATTATTATTAAAATTATTATTATTATCAGTTGGCTCATAATCAGTATTATTTCTATGAGACAATTGGTTTATTTTATTATTATTAACTGCATGATAAACTTTCCCATGATAGATTCCAATCGTATATAATAAGTCACCATTAGAAGGTGGTTGACCGAGCTCAGCTATGAAAAAAAACATGTTAATAACAGTAATATCATAAATATGATATAATAATAACATAAAATACATAAAATTCAAAATTCGATAATTAATAACATTAAATTAATTAATTAATTGGCATAAGCCATATTCTTATAATCCAACTTACTATTATTACAATCCAATGCACAATCAATATAAATACGCTTATCCACAGGATGCCTTAAGTCAATCGTATCAACATCTAATTCATTCTCCATTATTTTTATTTTATTGTAATTTGAATGAGTTGTATTATTTTTATTGGTTCCATATGATATTATATGATAATCATCTAAATTTGAACTAATTTTTCGGTTTCGTTTCTTTGTGATTTTATTATTTATGGGAAGATCCGATTGTATTATGTGCGATTGGGAATGTAAAGATGAAGGTGATGATGCAGATTCAATTTCTAATGTGAATAACTTATGAATATCTCTCTTCATACTCTTATGATCAAGCTTTAAAACCTTACTATTATTTCGTGAAAAATGTTGATTTTGATTAATATTATTATCATTATAATCATCTAGATTATTTATATTATCACTATTATTTGCATTAGTGTTGCACTTGTTGTGTTGTTGAATATTATGGGAATTTAACTTGTTTTGACTTTTTGGTAGTTTATTATTATTATTATTATTATTATTATTATTATTATTATTATTATTATTATTATTATTACTATTATTATTTAATCCAGAAGTTTTGTATTGATTTTGTTGTGATGAAACGGAAGATTTCAAAATATAATTATTATTATAGTTTATATTTTTATCATAATTAAAATCTTGTGATTGGATCATATCATAGTTTTTCCCTCGATATCTTCGTTTTGGTTTGCCTTTTTTTGAGGGATCATTATCAACATCAACATCATTGTTATTATTATGATAACGAGAAGATGATAATAATTGAGGTCTTGATAAGTTATTATTACTATGATAATTCATATTATTATATATATTATTATTGCTATTATTATACATATTATTATTAATATTATTACGAAATGATATGTTTTTCAAAATATTATCATTTCGAATTGGTTGAGAATGATGTTCACGTCGATCCATTTCATAACCATTTCCAAGGATTGATGTTAATAAAGAGGATGAAGAGGCTGAAAATTGTTCAAATGGATGATATCGATTTAAAAATAATGAGTTATTTTTTAACACATTATTATTAATATTATTATTATTCATCACATTATTTGAAAGCAGTAGTTGTGATGATTGAATTAAATTAAATTTATTTGAATTTTGAATTCCTAAATTATTATTGTTACTATTACACTGCATTATATTCTGTTGATTATTATTATTATTATTATTAGTATTATTGTTAATATTATTATCATTATTATCATTATTATCATTATTATTATTTACAGTAAAGTCAACATTAACATTATTATCATAATATGATCCTTGATTAGGGGGATTTAATAACACTCGTTTTATATTTTCTGCTAATTCTTTTTCATTTCGAATGAATTGTGGGTGAAAATAAGATCCTTTATCAAATGAGGCACATCTCTTAAAGCCATAGAGATTCAATTGACGTTGGAAACTAGTGAAGTTATTATCTAAAATCAAAGATTTAATAATAATAATAATATAAAAGGGATACGTGACCAATTATTTATGATGAAAAATTCAATTTAAAAAATCAAAAATATTGAATGTAAAATATTATTATAATAGCTAATAGTAGTAATTGATTTCGCTTACGTTTGAAATGTTTTGGTAATACAACATTTTCAAATTGTTCCATATTAACTACTTGAAAGGATGCTCCATTTTCATGCCATCGAACAACTGTTTCATCTTCAACTTGTAATAATTCATATAATTTCACTGGAAATGTGTTTAAAAATGAAAATACACGCTGTTCTGGAAATAATGATTGGTCTATGGATGATTGTTTTATTACGTCAAAATGATTATCATTTGATAGAGTTATATTCGGAAGCGTATTATTTGGTTGGCAAGCGGTTAATAAATAATTGAATTTCGTGATATAATCATTATTATTGTGTTGATTATGAGTCCATTCATTCCTATTGATATCTAAAACAAAGAAAACATAATTATTTTTTAATAAAAATTTCAGATTAATAATTATAAGAAAAATATATTATACTAATAATAATAATATTAATGATTTGATGAGGTTAAAATATAATAATAATACAAGTGTAGCGATAGTGATTACATAAAATGTGTTTAAATATAAATTAATTAAGTCATAATGTGTGTTGTGTGAATATATAATTAGCTGAAGAAAAATATTAACAATAACTAACATATTTCATTTTTATTTAGAATTTATTTTATGCCTAAAATGTTTACCTTTTAAGTCATTGTTGTTGTTAGATTGTTCGAATAATTCTGAGTTTAAAGCGATTGCTGACAACTGACTTAATTTATCATTTGCATTATTAATATTATTTTGATAATTTTGATTAGCATAATAATCGTTATTATAAGTACTAGTATAATTATATTCATCGTCTTGTTCAGATGACAAGTTCAAGTTATTTTCGTCTTCATCATCATCTTTGCCAGACGATTGAAAAGAATTATGATTATTATTACTATTTAACATATACTTCTCATTAATGTTATTATGATTAAATAAATTGCTATCATTACTATTGTTATTACTATTCATACTTGTAAATTGGATAATTAGAGTTTTTATTGATGAAAAAATATCATCACAATTACTTTTATTTTTGCTTTTATAAATATCAATAATATTATTGCCTAGTGCTAATGACTTATTATGGATAATATTCATATTTAATCGGGTTGTATTTGTAAATCCAGATGAAGCTCGAATCACTTCTGATAGACCAACCACTGTAGAACACCATCTTGCACGTGCGATTTTCCTTGCATCAGATCCCACATAGTTAGAATCTTCCTGTAAAATCTTAAATTTAGTTTTTCGTTCTACATTATTTTTCCACCAGGTATATAATTGGTTAGGTTCAGACCAATGAGTACCAGAATCATTATTAAGAAATGGTGGGCCACCGAAAAAACTTTCTTCGTTAGCTAATGATGGTAAGCCGCAATCATGTTTGGCATCTAGAAGCCATTGCATTACCAACTCCCGCTTGAAAGTAAAAATACTAGGAAGAGATCTTCCTTGCACGAATTCACAAAGACTGATTAAAACTATAGATATAAAATAATATGGAAAATTAAAAATATTTTTGTGTAAGGTTTGATTGTTAAATGCACATACACCAATAAAATAGCAATATTCGAAAATGTTCACCTTTCACAATAAAAACTCTTGAACAGCCTTGACTGCTGACTTGACGATTCGCTGCAATATTATTAACTATTGGTAGTGGCTGAAATTCACTATCGCTTTGCTTTATATGATTTATGATATTGTAGGTCTTGTTGGTCACTTTATTCTCATCGTAAATTTGACTAATTTTATGATTATTGTTATTATGCTTATTGTTGGTAGTATTGTTAACAATGAGAGATTGCGTATCATCGATCTTAATACTATAAGAATTATCTTTTCTGTTTGAAGATTTACTGACATCATGAATTGTCTCATTAATTGCTTGATCCTGAATAATAGATTGCTCATCAATGTTGAAGCCTTGAGCGATAACGTTACTTTCATTTGTTGGTTCGATTATCTCATGTTTTGGTATGAACTTATTTTCATTATCTGAATATGGTATGGAAATTGAGTAATTATTCTCTAAGGAATTTGTTAAATTCGAAGCTCCTGTTGGGACATTCGACTCGACTACAGTTGCAATCATAGAATCAAGTCTATCCATCAACGTGTGTGGGTCGCAGTAGCTATTAATATATTAAAAAACGATTATTTTGAATTACAATTTTATGGATTAATATACTGTAGCTTACTTTTCAAAGCTATCTGCAGAATTAAATAATTTTTCTTCCACAAACTGTGCAACATTATCAATTGCGTTCACATATTGACTATTGGATGATAAACTTGACCTTTTCTTGCGAAGCAGTAAGGAAATGCAATCTTTCATCGTTTTTCTACTATTATCACGAACTTCTGAAGTTACACTTATGTGCCATGCAAGCATAGAACTATCTTCTCTTCTTTCATCAGTATTACGATTATTTCGTTGAAACTCTGCATAAACTAGTTGCGATCTCAACGATTCCATTTCTTTTAAAATCAATTAGTATCAACAAGTATTACAGTAAATGTAAAGCAAACGAAGTGATTGAATATAAATAAGAAATAATAAGTTAGTTTTTGACGGGATGAAATTACGAAAAATTACTCTACACTATGATAAAACTCAGATTCACTCCTAATTCTTGAGTAGGCCTACTTCAGTAGTCGGAAATATAGTGTTATCAAATCTAATGAATCAAAAGTTATGATCAAAACTATCGTGGGCATCAGTTTGATATATTCTTTCTCTTAATAACTTCTAAACAATATGTATATTGAATGTTTAATCTATAGATAGCACTTAAATGATTATAAACTACTACAAATTACATATAAAATGTGTTGATTACATATATATGCTTGAAATTACAAGATGATAGAGACAGTATTGGAGAATCATTTGTTTTAGAGATTGTAATATTATGAGGAAAAGTGTAGCCAAAACCTGGAAAAATGTGAATGGATGGATGATTGAAGAATATTTTATTCAACAAAAAAAATGGATAAAGTATATTACGTCAAGCATCTTTTAATTGAATTCCCCATTTTTATTTTGGTTAAGCAATAAAAAAAAGTCATTTTTGCGAAATTCAATTATGATACTGTAGAAAAAAGTTAAGATTCAAAGATGCATTGAAAGATATGTAATTGCTTACTATGGTGATCAAATATAAATAGCTCCAGTGCAAATGATTTAAATAATCAGCTATAATTAAATAATGGTCGAATTCTTTGCTTTTCAAAAACAACTCTACAAACTGGGCATTTTTTGCTATTACTGTTATATCCAACAATTTCCGCTTCCCTTTGTGTCGAAACTTTAGCGCTATAATCCACTATACATTTCCAACAAAACATGTGGCCGCATCGAATGACAGAAGGATTTTTAATGTTATCTAAGCATAAAGGACAATTGTTTTTTTTTGAAACGGAGCCGTTATTTAACTCATCTTCATCTTCTGATGTTTCACATTCCTTCGAATCTAATTGATTTGAAACGTTTCGGTTGATTTCCTTATCAATATCTTGAAGTAAAACACAACTTCCATAAACAGATAATAACAGTAACCGAAAAAAGACCAACCAAGAAAATATTTTCAAACGCAACTATAAACAGTTATAATATGTCAGTAAAAACTTTTGAACGATAAATTGCAAAAATATTACCGAAAATTTTGGTTGGCCATTTGCCATAAGATACAATGACATAAACCGAAGTGGATACTCTAAATAACTAAGTGAAATTTATACAACATTATTAGAATTAATAAAATAGTAATAAAGACATTAATTTTACAAATCAAAGAAGCAGCAAAATAAAGTCAAAATTATTAAACTTACAGTCCATCCTTCAAAAAGAAATATATATGAAAATCGTGTAAGTATTTGAAAATTATATCCAATTTTTCGCGAGAATTTCCATTTCCAATTGAAACCCACGAAGAATAAATAGCTTTAAGTAATTTATAAAATATAGAATCATAACGAGAACTGTTCACAATAATTCCATTAATATTCCTTGAATTAGTCGTGGTTGTGTTACTTTCAGCACCATTATTTGATTCGGTAATAGGTGCCGTATTACTTAAATTTTCTACAGATACCAATAAATTCCATTGTTTGTGGATTTCATTCAAGATAATAGTTTTTCTTTGAAACAAATACGGAAGGATGGAGTAAAGCAATGCAAGTTTAAATTTAGTGAGAGACTGCAATCTTCTTAATACTTTCTGTGATCCTGATCTTTTGGACAAGTCCATAGTATTGAACAGCTCCAATCCACAATATTCTTGTCCAATAGTATTGCATGATATCGAATCATTATTGAAGAATTTTGGGACATAGTAAATAATATTTGAAAGAAGTCTTAATTCGGGATTATACTTTTGTACAGTATTGGATGCTCTCGTGTTCAAAATAGAATTAAATGACTTTGAGACATCAATAATATTTTGAAATAATTCATCAACTTCAGCTGAATCAATTGAAGAGGCGAGAAGTCTGCTGCTTTGAGAAGCAATATACATACTCATTTTTTCAATATAACATGCGCCTAAATTAAAGTAGCAACTACAGCAGTAGGAACTAGAAATGGATATATTCTTTGAACTGAGAGTATGGACTGTTAATTTATGCAATATCCATAGCTGTATCTCTTTTCTTTATGTCATAAAATTACAAAGCATTAATTAAAAATAATTGACTTCTTACTTCGGCGGGCGCGGACATAAAATTAAGATAAGAACAGAATACATGTTGCTCAGTATTATTTGTTATGTTTGAAAGGTATTGCACTATAAATTTCACAATAAAGAAGTTTAACACACACCGTTTCGAACTTATTACTTCTTATGTATGGGTATTTGTTGGGCATTTATTTATTTAGGAGGTCCGGCGGATCTCAAGAATTCAGGACCCCTTTCAATATTCACATCAATTCACATATATTCACATATACTGTACTTTAGATAAAGTTCCTTGACAGAAAAGAAACTATTGGATTTTTTATTGCAGGGTTGTACTTGAAGTGAATTGAGTAAATTACAGTAAAGCATGCCAAAAAATACTAAAAAAGGCGAAACCAATGACCTTCCGACAGTCAATGAAAATAACAATCAACTGAAACAATCTAATCCCACTTTCGTTAGTCAAATCATATTGAATGGAGTGGTTTGTTGTGTAGAAACCATTAATAACGATGGAACGTAAGTATTGGGGGTATTGCATAGAGTATAAATACTGTATTTTTTACATTTGCCTTTTGCCTTACATTCTTACATTACACATTACACTTGCTGTAGAGATGCTAGTGAATCAAACGAAGAAGTATTGAAATCGCTTGGTGCATCAATTTCTAAAGGCATAGGAGAGCATGTGACTCATTTTGTGTCTTCTAATTCACAAGTGCGACGGGTGATGGCTGCAGAGTTATTAGGTATTCTTGTTGTTTCACCTCTGTGGATTGAACAATGTGTTGAAGCAAGTAAGAGAGTACCAGAAAAAGATTTTTTAATAGTATCACAGTACAATCCATCAACGGAATCTTATCACACTAATATTACTGCTTCCAATCAACAGAATGGATTATTTATTGAAAGTGTTTCAAAAAACAATAAAAATAGCGAAACAGCCATAAATATTTCAAACTATAAACGAAATCATTATCAATATATCCACAATCAAGATTCAAATTCAGTTTCAAATATCCCTCTTCCTACCTTTAGAGAATATATACCACCACCTATACCAGCAGTAAAGCGGCGAAGATCAGAACGAATAAGTGATTTAAGTAATGATAGTGATGAAGATATGGATAACGAATCTCTTAATAGTCTGAACTTAAGAAGATATAATAATGTGGACATTAATGATGCACTTGATATAGATGATTGCGAAGTTCTACCTGTATTGTATCAAGATGTTGAATGGGTTGATTCTCTTAATTCTAACCTTGCCCCAGAAACTGATAATCAAGACAAGAATGATGCAAATCTTAACAAAGATAAGTTATCAAATGTGCGAAAGTTGAAAAAGAAAACATCAGTTAAGGAAACTCAATCTGTAGCATCATCGTTTTTGCCATGTAAGATTTTGTAGTAAGGTTTGTCTTTAGAATGGTAAATGTACTATCAGCATTATTTATCTTTCCATTCGTGTCTCTCATTCGTAATTTTATACTTATTATTACCTGATTATTCTTAGCGCGACAAACTAAGCGTATGAAGACACTAATAAAATATCCTCCATTAGATCCGAATATAATCAAAATTGCTTTGACTGGAGTGAGTGATAAAGATGGTGAAAGGTCCACCATGACCGAAATGATTAAAATGTTCATTGCAACAATGACGACGAAAGGTAAGTTATGGAATAATAACTTTAAACTTACCATAAAATAGTTATGATTAATAATTCTTTATGGAAAAAGATCAATTTAGTATTATCTTATCATTTTTACTTGATTGGCATAAATACAAGTCGTATAAAATGATTGCACACATTGCACACCAATATATTATAAGCTTTGATTTATTTGGTGAACGTTACATACGCCTATTTTCATTAGGAGCAGATAGCCAATCATCTTCGTCACTCGGGACCAATCTTGCTATGCCTCAAGTTTCGATACAAGAGAATGCAGAAGATTATTCTAAAGATGCATTCACGCATGTTATCGTGGGTGAATCTTCCAAAAAGTAAGCAAATTATTTTTAAATAGTCTGAAAACAAAAATTAGTTGATTTTATGAAACAAATATTATTACTAATGGTTTTCATTTTAGTCGAACATTAAGAATTTTGTTTGCTATGGCAAGAGGATATTGGATTTTAACTCCAGATTGGATTTATACTTCCATCAGCCAAGAGAAATGGGTTGATCCGACACCTTATCGACATCCAAGATATCAGCATCCTCATGCTCCAATAGGGAAAAATATATTGATGCTGAAAGGAGTTACTTTTCATATTTGCTGCACAAGAGACCCCACTATAGACATAATGAGAACATTAGTTGATTCGTCTGGTGGAACAGTGACATCGTTGTTGAATGTCTCTCATTATGCTATATTTGGTATGTTAAATATTTTAGGGCTCATATCTAGACAATTATTACGAATATGACATACAAAATAAGCCTTATTCCCATGTTAAGTTCAGCATATAATTAAAAATATGTTTTAATATTTTTTTGTTCTTTTTAGGTGATAGTGATGATGTAATGCATTGGATATCATCGATATTTGCAAATGTTACAAGTACCAGTAATTATAAAACGAAAGAAATCGCTATTTTGCAAAGATTAGCAACTACAAATAGAGTGATCACAAACAAGGTATAATATAATAATATCCAGTATGAATAAGTAAATTATGAATATTAATAAATTAACTTTTATTATACTTTTTTATAGTATTTATTTAATTGCATCGAAAATATGAAATTTCATATTCCAACAAGTGAAGATGAAGAATTTCTAATCAAATTAGATTTTATTGATGAGTGTGTTGCACGATGCAAAAATGGTGAAATTATTTTAAATGAAAATATTCTAAATAATTTTGAAAATCAATCAAAATCAAGAAGGAAACATGATAAAATACGACAAAAACAAAATAATCCTATTGAGTCACTAGAACCTACTTTGCTAAAAACGAGACGACAACAGAAGGAAGTGGAAGTTAAACATTCCGCAGATAAAGTAGTGGAAATAATTGATACCAAAGAGAAGAAAGAGAAGAAGAAGAAGGAGAAGTCATCGGCAAGATCAGTAAAAGTAACGTCACAATCAAAAGGAGAGAATGCTGTAAATAATGATGAAATAAGTTCAACTGTTCATGAAATTATCTTAAATAAAGATCAAATAGCTACTAAAGATGACAAGGAATCTGCGGTGCATTCGACTTCCGTTGGAATCCATAGTAAAAGAAAACGTATTCTTTCATCAAAATCATCGAAAGAAACGATTATTTCTATTGTTGATTTACCATCAACAATAAAAAATAATAATCAATCGACTGTGATAACTTCTTCTAAAAGAAAACGGTCAACTCCTATAATCTCAACTGCAGACACCATAAATTCGATTGCAAATAATAATGATATTACATTAATCAGCGATAATAACAATAACAATGATAACACATCACCTGTCATATCACCTGTTTCTAAAAACTCAAAAACAAGAAGAAATTCTCAATCAAGAACTAAGCAGGTTAAATTAAGTAATGAATCAAATGATGGAAATATGTTGTTGATGACAACTTTGATTCCAACTCCATTCAAATTATCACATGATGATTCAATCTTATCAAATAATAATCATAATCACACCATTATGGGATTATCATCCATTAATCATCGACCATCCTTACTCACTCAACCACATGTAATTGATAATAGTATCGAAGATATAATCCTATCGCAACACACAGCATGCTCTGAAATCGATATTAATGATGATGATAATAGTAATCAACATGATTCAATGGATGATGTGTTTCAATTCACTGGTGATGTTGCAAACTCATTATTGAATCTCTCAGGGAAAAAGATTCCAAATAATAATAATAATAATAATAATAATAATAATAATAATAAATCAAATTCAACATTTTCTGAAAAGAAAAACTTAGCAAATAATTCGATGAATTTGTCACAAATTAATGATAATACTATTCCATCCAATAGTGGGAAGAAGAATAAGAAGAAAAAGATTGATTTTCAAGACCCTTATGAAAATTATAATACAAACAATCATATCAAATCTGCTTCAAAAAGTGATAAACAAGATAATAATACAAAGCCAAGAAGAGTTTCAACTAGTGATTCAATCAATGTGGATCATGTTCCAGTGACAGCGAAAGGTGTCATCGCGAAAAAACTAAGAAAGCGTGGAGAGCTAACAACTATTACAACCTCTGCAAATGATGATGAATTGGATTTATTATCACAAGTTGAAGATAATCATAATCATAAACAAATATTAAGTGTAGAAGTTCAAAAGAAAAACATACAAACTCCTCGTGGAAGAGTAAAATCAGGAGGAGAATATTGATTTTTCTATTTTTTAACTGATATTCTTTTCCTATCAATTACTATAAAATATGTTGATAATCACAACATAAATGATAATTATTTTTCTTTGCTTGGTAATTGTTAAATGAAACTCCAAACTTACGATTTATTTTTGTAAATTAATTTCAAGAAAAAAATTACTATAATATTTCGGATTAGACATACTACATAACGTAAAAGTATGAAATTCACTCTCATATGTTTATCTTGTTTCTCTCTTAACTACAATTGAAATGGTAGGAGCCTTACAGTTAAATTATGCATCATAACATTATCTCACATGCTTCTTTACAACGCTTTTAAAAAACAATAAAATCCGTTTTAAAAATTAAAGTAAGAAGTTTATTTAATGAATGAATGGTATGAATTCAGTTTTAATGTGAATGTAAAGGATTGTGAAAAAATGAATGAGGTATAAAGTTAATTTATTAGAGAGTGAGGATATATAGGTGGTTATAATAGATATTTTATAAAGCTATAGTATGTTAAAATACTTGGAGCTTGTTACGATATATTTTTGGAAATAAAATAAATATTTTTTGATGAAGAACACAACGGTTTTGTTTTTGCAAAAAGTTGCTCCAATTTACAACACAAATTAATCTAAAGCTACAACATATTTATGCCTATTATATAGGAGGTTTCTACAAACAAAACATATAGCTTAATGCTTATACAATTACTTTTACATAATGTGCAGTAGTTAACTACATTTTTGTGCTCAAAGTGATTTTTTTTTTTGAAAAGTCCTTTATATAGGACTTTTCATGAGTCCGTGCTCGAAAGGATTAATGAAACCATGCATTAATAGATTAATGAAGTAAATTATGTCAAGTAAACTAAACAAGAGGAATAAGCTATAAAACATAACAGATAAGTTAGCTCTACGTTTTCTTCCTCGATCGAATAAATAAAATAAGGATGCCTTCTTTTCTGGAATAACTTAACACTTATTGCAGCGGACACCGGACTGCTTAATTTTATGCTTTATAGCTTGTTCCTATTATTCTTGTTTATTTGTTCATTTTACTTGACGTGATATAATTTCATGATTTGCTCCATTAATTAAATAACGTTAATTATTCTCATTCATTCATTCCTGGAGAAGCTAGAGAGGGCTCTCTGCTATGTTTTCTAGCTTCTTGTTCATCTTGTTTAGCAGAGCTGTTTTGATTTGCTCAGTGAATGAATGTTAGACTTAATTCCTATGTCCTATTAATTAATTAATTCATTCATCCAAAGCAAAAACTTATTATTTGTACGACGGTAAACACAAACACACAACACCGGAACACAGTAATCAATTTTCGTTTTCGCGGCTGGAAGGCAAGAAGGCAATAATAATATATTTTTGCAAAAAAGGATGAAAAGCATATTTTAACCTTCAAACGATAAAAATATAAAGATATTAACAATTCAAACTCGTGATTCACATTTGTAACTCGTTTTTGGTTGTTGATCATGATTTTTCATGTATTTTTCTCGAGCGAAACAATGTAAAAGAGAGAAAAGTAATTTTAACCTTCCAACGATAAAAATATAAAAATATTAACAATTCAAACTCGTGAAACTGATAATGATTCACATTTGTGCCAAATATTGCAGTTTTTGTTTATTGATCATGATTTTTCATGTATTTTTCTCGAGCGAAACAATGTAAGAGTAATTCTATTATCTATTATACTGTAGTTCTTAATTTTCACAATTAACTGAATGTTTTCACTGTTACGCTCTATCTGTGAATAGATTTGCAGATATTACGCAAGATAGTATTTCTAGTAAGGTCGGTGGAGTAATAAGCAATTTTTTTGGGTACCAAACGTGCACATATAAGGAAAATCTATTGCATGCAGTTGAAATGGGGTAAACTACTTTTTGTTTAAAAACTAAATAAACTTTCAAATAAAATAAAATTTGCAATCCAGACTTAGAAAACATATAAAAGGTCAAGATGAAGGTCTAGAAATATTAATAAATGCTTTTGCAGCATGGGAATTTCAAAGAAAAGTCGGTGGTTCATCTCAACCTTTAGTAATAGCATTAACTGGACCAACAGGTAGACCTTGAATATTAAATATAGTATCACTATAAACTATTATTTGAGAGTAATATGCGATATCAACGAATCAAAATATATTTGATTTAATACTGTATATCTAGTACAAAATTATTTTCTCATCAATTTAATTTGAATAATTTTCAAATCAATCAAAAGGAGTTGGAAAAAGTGAAACAGCTTATAAACTAGGAGATGCATTATTTGAACAGCATAGGAGAGTTGGAAATACTATGAAACTTGTATCGTGTGGATTATTAATATTGCGGGGTGAAGATTATTCACCTTCTTCAGAATTAGCAAGTCAAGGAATAAATGAGGCACAGTCAAAATAATTATATAATGCTAACCTATTATTATTTTGACATTAATATGTTACTTATTATATATCATAATTATTAGGTACATCGTAATATTCGCACACGAGTTGCGCAACATATTGATTCATGTGGAGGTCATGGTTTGATTATTTTTGATGAGGTCCAAAAAGTTGCTCCAAAGACACTCGAGGTATCATATCTGGTATATATTTAAAATGAATTTTGGTTGTTAGATTCACGATAAACCCATTAATGTTGATTATAATTTCGATGGTATTGTTTTTGTTTTTTCCATTTCGTCTACCATTGTATAGTATTTCTTTTTCTATCCTCACAACGATCATCAGATACTATAATTTAAATATCATAAAATTTATCAGACTATTAGTTTGATTCAAGGTTGTGTTTCATTTTTATTAATTGCATTTATGATCATTCTTCTATATGTTCCATCTGTTCTTTTAAACCTGTCATTGTGTCATTGTAGACTTATTTCCACGATGCCTGCAGCATTGGGATTAGGGATGATGTATTAATATCACCTATTACACAACCTTAATTAGTCCACATCATTAGGGTTGAAAGATTGAATTGAACCCATAGAAAAATGGTCATAAACGAATTTTAGATTACTTCACATTGCTAGATCAATTCGATTTGGACGTGTAGATACTGAACTAAGATTTAGGTTTCACAATAGTTGGGTTTATGACCATTTTTCTATGGGTTCAATTCAATCTTTCAAACCTAATGATGTGGACTAATTAAGGTTGTGTAATAGGTGATATGAATACATCCCTAATCCCAATGCTGCAGGCATCGTGGAAATAAGTGTACAATGACAGGTTTAAAAGAACAGATGGAACATATAGAAGAATGATCATGATTGAAATTATTTCAATGCTTGAGAGCCTCATCAATTCGATTAGATGTGTGGATACTGGAATCACTTCAGAAATCCTTTGTGCTTTCATAATATTTTTGAGTTTCTCAACCCACAGGTGGTTTCAGAACAACAAGGTGTATGTTTTTATGTGCTCCATTCCTTCAGACCTATAAGACTAATCATATCTCTATATCATAAATTAGATTAATGTTTTATATTCTTGGTCCGTAGGTTCTTATCCCCGCATTAGAAGATCGTGGATCACTTACATTTTCTCATTTTCAGCAAAATAGTGTTGCATATGCTTATGAACAATCAGCGAAATATGCGGAGTATTTATTCGGCCATAATATCGCTCAATATGCATTCAATAATCATCGCTATGACACAGATTTAATTCTTACTACTAAAACTGTCAGCACTGATAACTCTATTTTTGTGTTCATATCTGACATTGGTAGGCCAATATGCACTACATCATAATTTATTATCATTTAATATTATTTATTTATTAATGTTTTGGATTATTTTGGGTTATTAAATTAATATTAATAACATAAATGACACCGGATAGTTAATCTGGTTTCTAACAAATTATTATTGAATACTTATCAAACTTTCATTTATATTTTTAATGTGCCATTGCTGTTTAAAAATAATTTATGATGTGTATTATTTATAAAATCAACTTCATCACTTTTTAAAATTCTATCATCATTTCATTTCTTCATTACTTATATTTGTATTATAATTGTAATAATAATGCATATGCATATTACAGGAAATGAAACATTAACTGAATTAATTCTGAAATATGGTGATAGAAAAGACATTCCTCGAACAAAACTAAGGTATCAGTTTTCAATAAAAGAATATCGATAATTATTATTATAATTTTATATTATATCATCATAATATGTTTTCAAATAGGGAAAACATCCAGTTGGCATTGGATGAACAATGGCAAAGATTACAATTCGGAAAAGTAAGAACTATTAATCGATTTAAAATAATTTCTTAGTTTTGTTATAATAATAATAATGATAATAATAATAATAATAATAAGTTTTTTTATTAAAATAATAATAATGATAATAATAACAATAATAATGATAATAATAACAATAATAATAACAATAATAATAATAACAATAATAATAATAACAATAATAATAATGATAATGATAATAATAATAATAATAAATAATAATAATAATAACAATAATGATAATAATAATAATAATAACAATAATAATAATAATAATAATAATAATAATAATAAATAATAATAATAAATAATAATAATAACAATAACAATAATAGTAATAATAATAATAATAATAATAATAATAACAATAATAATAATAATAATAATAATAAATAATAATAATAACAATAATAATAATAATAATATTAATAATAACAATAATAATAATATTGAGTTTGAGTCAATCAAATGAGGATTAGTTTCATTTATTTTTTTAATTATCTCTTTGTTTTTAGAATTCATGAATTTATTCCATCCATTCATTTCCTATTTTATTATTATTATTGTTATTACATAGATATTGATCATTTCTCTTACAATAATAATAATTATTTTTAGGCTAATAAAAATAGTTATGTTTATCGGTATTTAAGTAAAACATCATATAAAAAGGGCTCACGATGGACCAGTTCTTATGGGAAGGATACACGTATAGCCCCGGCTAATCCATTCATACAATTAGCTCACGTTTCATCAGTTGATGATATTAAAAAGCAAATTGATGATCCAAATAATAATAATAGTAATAATAATGAAAATAATGATGACGGATTCAATAAATCATCACAATTAGCGATTAAATTACATCATAAGAATATGATGATGGATCAGGATCCAACCGAATACAATGCAGTTATGGCAACTCCTCCTAAGAGAGGAGAGAATAACACAACAACCACAAATCCTGCCAGTGGTTTCTATGTAAGTTACAGTTATAATAATAATAATAATAATAATAATAACAAATAATAAAAATAATAATAATAAATAATAATAATAATAATAATAATAATAATAATAATAATAATAAATGATAATAATAACAATAATAATAATAAATAAATAATAATAATAATTCTATTCCTTCTAATTTTTGTTTTTAAATTTATTTTTTAGTCACCTGCAATGAGACGGTCTGGCTCATATGATCAGTTTCAAGAATCAAAAAATAGTAATGATCGACCAGCTATACAATATGCCAAGTCCGGTCTGATTAGTCAATATCAACCAGGATTTAGCAACTCTCGCGATGTGAACCATTTCAAATCAACTGATCGTGATGAATTATTTGTGATTCCTGATGATGAACTCAACTTAAATCGTGTTAATAGCTTCGAATTATTTGATGATTTCAAACCAAATAATAATAATGAACATCAAATTGGACCAGAAACTATTTTTCTAACACCACGTGAGAATTATGATGATAATATAGAAATATCTGAAATGAAATTATTAGCAAATCCTAGTTTTTATTTTATAAAAAATAAATTCCCATCATTATTTCTTGATTATGAAAAAAAGAATATTTTTAAATTTGTTCTTCCAGAAATATTTGTAGATGATATTACAAATGCTATAAAAACTAATGAAAGATTATTATTATTATTAGCAAATAAATTAAATGAAAGAGAATATCGACAAACAGCACAATTAAGAAATTTGAAAAATAATTTAAAAAATAAAAATTAAAATTTAATATAATTTTATTTAATCCCTTTGCGGGGCGGGCTTGTTTGAACTAATTTACTTAAATTAATGAAAATTAAATAATTCATAATATTATATCTTACTTTCAGTTTTCAGTTTTTTTAAAGTACAATTAAAATGCGAAATGTGTGACTTATTAATATTATTAACATCTTGGTATCCATCTTACAAATGCTTTTCCAGAATTAAGAGAATATCAAAATATTTTTTGGCACTAATGTGAAGTCTTGATGCAACAGCTGCTAGTGTAGTAGTGCAAAACTTAATATGGATATTCTTTCGGTATCTGAGGTTCATATAGGCTCTTGTTACAATTTAGTGAAAATAATTTAATTGAAATAAAGTATTAAATAGCTAGAACTCTTATAACTTCCAAGAAATCCTTTCTGCATAGGTTATCCACTTCGTTTGAATGAATGAATGAATTTCTACAAAATAACTCTGGTTATTCCAACATACAGTGCTGGACAAAAAAATTCGCACAGCCTTATTTTTCATGTTTTTCCAAATTTTGAAGTTTGGTTTGACTCCAAATTATGAACTCCATTGGATCACCACAGTTATTACATTCGATTCTTGCTGTTTTTGAGTTATTAACTCGCTTGGATCTCGACCTACGGTCTCGATTTAGCTCAAAAATAACTCATAAATGTGTGTAATAACTATTGATTAATAGTTTCTATTTCACTCTTTAGCTTCTACTCTATAATATGTTTCTTATTTGGAAAAACTAATTTATTTATAATATAATACTGCAAATATTTAATAAAAATAAAATCAAGAGTTAATATGCACTTTCACGAAATTGTGTCGAGTTATTGTCGAATGTGAAAACCGTTTTTTTCGAGTTTG
>VKHH01006527.1:0-18302 GCA_015144975.1 Epipyxis sp. PR26KG
TGTGGTTGCGAAACTAGACATTTCACACAATGAATAGACAAGGCTGGGAGCCAGCATAAATATGAGATTATTTTATTCCAAAATAATAATTATGCTGTAGTTAGAAACTAGACATTGTAAAAAGAAAATAAACAAGGCAATATGCCAATCGCAATCATAATTATTATTGAAACTGACATTAAATATGAAAATAAATTCGCCAAAATATGGCAAAAATAATAATAATGATAATAATAAATATTAATAAAATATAAAGTGATAATTATAAGTAATGCAAACAACTGCTGTCCGAAACAACAGATTATTTAATATTATAATAAAATAAACACTTCTCCCCGCATATATCATTTATAATATTTATTATAGGTAATGATACCATGATTAATAATGATATCAATTTATTATTTATTATTATGATACCATGATTAATAAGATCAAAAATAATAATCTTAAATAATACATGTATTATAAATATAATATGATGGTTAATATTAATGTTAATTATAAAAAATATATAATAATTATTATTGTTCATGACAAAAACAGGTCTTTATTTAACTGAATTGTGGCTAATTAAATCTTTTAAAGATAGCCATGAAATCCATATAATATATATTCATAATAGTAATAATAATAAACAACAATAATAATAATCAATTTAAAATTTGTGAAGTAACTCAATTATCATTGTTATTAGTATCACAGTCACCACTTCATAATCATCTGTTCATTGTCTAATTAAAGCCTCACTGTATACTCATAAGTAGACACATTGTCTAATAATTAGAACCATTAAAAACGTCTTTTGAGATTAACTAATGACTGGACAATGAGTCTAAATCAGACGATGAACTGATCTTTTTCAATGTTAATGAGTAGTGACTATCAGAAAATCTAAGTGATTCACAGTAATAAAAAGGATATTATTGTGAAAATTGTAAAACAAAAAACTTACCACCTTACTGAACGACATAAGGGGACTTGAAACCATTTAAACCACGGGGTTAAACGAGTCAAATGATAAATAATAATAATAATAATTATGTTTTAAGAGATATTTGATCTTTTATATTTTTGTTCAAACTTATCAGCCATAAAAAGGAGAAATATCATAATAATGATAATAAAAAAATAGTTTGATTATGAAATAATGATACAGAATATAATTAATAATAATTGTATAAATGTTGATTTAATAATAATAATAATAATAATAATGAAACGATGAAACAGACTAGCTAGAATAGAAGACGTGTAAAATTTTCAGTTGTTATACTATAAACTAGTTTTATTTGGAAGTTTCCAAAGCTACTAAATATTAATAAAAAATTGTATGACATTATTTAAATACTTTACCTCTGTTACATCACTCTTCATATCTCTAAAATTATGAAAAAAGTAGATCATTACTAGTTTTGATTTACATAATTCAATAGCTTTTGATACAATTTCTGGTGATGAATGACCCTAGAAATATATAGTTAATATATTAGTAATGATAGAGTAGCATTATACATTATATTAATAATTCGAAGACATGAAAAGAGTTAGTTATATATATAGATATATATAAAGCCCCCCAATACAAAAACGCTTGAACATAATAAAAAATAATGATAAATCAGATCACCTTCTTAAGAAAGTTAATATATATAATAAATAATAATAGCAATAATATAATTTATTTGTCATATGGATGTGAAAGATATTATAATAATATCATATAAAAAATATAATCATAATAAAATCATACCTTTGCTAGAGCAATTTCTGCTGAGTTTTTCGCATGCAAACAGCTATGAATCAAAACATCGCAATTCCTGCAACAAACAAATCAAAATCAAAATAATTATAAAAATAAAATATACTAAATCGTTTTACTTGGCTTCTTCCTGACTACATAGAAATGTTGAATCTATCGAGTTCCCAATATAAACCATCTAAAACAAAATGAAAAAATATATTTTGAGATTATTATTATTATTATTATTTATATGGTTATTTTAATTATAAATATTTTAATTATAACCTTGCGTCCAGGGGTTGCTGGAGTTTTCAGCAAATTTGTTGCCCATAATATTTCTCCATTCGGAAGAACAAATTTCCCTTGTTCCTAATATAATAGATAACAATAAATAGATAATTAATGATATTAATATATGATATAATAACGATAATACCTTAACATAGCTGAGTTGATGGTGTTTTAATCCAAAACCTTGACATTTATCAATATCAAGCTTCCCTACCACCCACACAACAACAGGAAAAATATTAATATGATTACACGGAATATAAACTGAACAATTCTTGGTGTCATTTATTACCTATGATATCTTTTTCCTTCACAATTAATCCAAAAGAAGGAGTAGTTGCTTTGACTAACCCAACACTTACTTTAATCTGAAACAAGATATACAATGGTTATTGATAACAAGTAATGGAGTGTTTAATGTAAGTTATTAATTAAGATCATAAATATTGAAGAGTTTTATGATAAGAGATATTATTATTATGTATTAACACTCACTGGAATAATGAACAATAGAATTATTCATTACATAATTTGAGCATCTAATTAATATAGCCAAGGGCAAGTCACACAAGGGGCTCCCCCCTCACACTATTTTCATAGTGACCCCAAGATCGTGAATATTCTCACTACATAATAGTGAGATATTCCTTAAGAGTGCCGGCTTATCTGGCAAGATATGAGCAAGTAAAGTTGGAAAGAAGGATATTATTTTTATTAATATCATTGAAATTATTATTATCGTTATTATATTTATTATCTTTGTTAGCATTATAATCATAATCAAGGAATACTATTATGAAAGAATTTAATTACCGATTTAGTATCAATTATAGATGACCAAAATCCTGTTGACGTGTTTTTAATTTTGCGAAGTGTAATATGAGGACAGCTTTTGTCTTCTTCTACATTTTTATTTCTTTCGATTAATTCTTTTGCAACTGGGCTCCATTGGTCTGAGAATTCTGCGATATCCTCCTGAGATAATTCAAATTCATATACTATTAAATCCCGAACAAATGTGAAATGTGTCAAACGACACATTGTTTTGATATACTCATATATTCCTATAAAAGAAAAGAAAATAAATGATAGATAAATTTAAAATGATGTCTGGAATATTTTGATTGGCAGGTGTGATATTGAAGTACCCGGAGGGCCATATACTTCAAATTTTAGAGATGGTCTAGAATCTCCTCCACTTTGTCTTGCACATTTCCTATGAAGTATAGTTTGTAATCCAAACATCCTTTCCGGTGTCATTGAAGTTATAAATAATCTAAAAATTGCGTAAAGCATCATTTTAATATTTTCCGTCTATGTTGTTATTATATTTACTATATTTACTTAGTATGATTTCCAAATCCAGAATGATGTATAGATCTGAGATAAGAGTTAGCTCCACAATCAATAATCCAATTCTCCTTCGCTGGAAATAAACATAGAATAAAAAATATTAGGTAACGAAAAAAGCGTATCATAACCCATCAAATTTATGGTTATAATTGGATGTATTAGTTATAAATCAATTAAATAAAACCACTTACTTATGCGAAATAACATGCATGGATCACTCATAACTTTGGTTCTACCAGCAACAGATGCACCTTCAAAATGATAATATTTAATGAAGTTGATGAAAAAATTAAATGAATTACAAGAGAGCTAGCATATGTATGCCTTTATTCCTATAAATTATTACCTGTAAACAAAACCTCAAATCTCTGAAATGCGTGAGGTTGGAACTCAGTAAACGACGCTGCATTTTTGAATCTTTTGCAAATACTGTGTCCATCGAATTTATTACTATAAAGCAGACTCCTTCCACAAATACTCGAATAGAATTTGATCTTCATTATTGACATTTCAAAATTCAAAATACGTACCAGAAATTATACTTGTAATTAATTTGTATTGATAACCATAAATACATTCCCTTATTTCCTATTCTCTTTTACGGTTTGGTTTTACAATACGTAAGATTCAATCATTTTAAAACCACAAGAGTGTATCTATCGAATCGGTTGTTGATTTGTTAGTTTTTGTTATGGTAACTTTAATGTGAGGCTGTATGAGGCACCATCCATTCTTGAAAAACGTTCATTCATTTATTCAAAATTCAAATATTCAAGATACATTCAGTAAATAAAAACATAATGCAGATCCAGATATTGATTTATTCATATATTGTGAAATGCAAAACTATATGGATTTTTTCAATCGAAAGGTCAAGTAACCGATTTTTCGGTTGGTTATTATTCAAATAATATTTTTGCTAAATAATAGCTCCCTGCTAATTTAGGGTCCGTTCGGCAAGTGAATATTGAATGTGAATCGAATGGATTTCCATCCGCTCGATTTTATCGAGTGGACATTTCGGGGACATTTTTCCCCAAAAAAACTGCTGTTGTGAAATAAATCCACAACTCGAAAAAAAATATAGGGTTGGAGGTGAAAATTCCCCCCCCCCAATTTTATAGGCCGTACAAATACCGGATTATTCATTTTACCCGTGATTTTGCCCATTCGTCGATTTATCGAGTCTCGGACAAAAATTGCTGATGAGCCTAGTGTGGTTTTGGTTATTTATAACCCGCCCCGTCACGTTCATTTACAGTAGGCACTGTCCGCCAACTCACTTCTCGATTTGAGCCTTCATAAATTTGCATTATAAATAATCATCACTGCTTGCATTGTTATTAATTGTTTTAAGAAAAGTTAAAAAGAAAAATCGTCTAGTTTTGATGCGTTCGTTCGTTGTTTCACAATAATCTGATAATTTTAGTTCAAACATACTGTATAACTTCCAACATTTACCGGTGGGAGTTGATATATTTTAAAGCACATGTTATTGCATGAATGTATTATAAATGCTAAAATAACAGCAAAAATATTGATCATTGTGGGGGTCAAAGTTAAAAAAAAAAGTTAGTTTGTTTTTACTGTTTATTTTTTTTATGCGCTATAAAGTTAAAATTAGTTGAGGGTTTTACAGTAAGTGGAAAGGGGTCCATTTATATATAAATTTAAACTTGTTTTATTCTAAATCGGACCCTTTGTGGTGTTGTTTATATTATTTTCCGCACGCCGTGCAGAAAAGACCGATTTCCACATGCTGGTTTCGTTTCTAAAACATTTTTGAAAAGGAATTTATCCATAATAAATCCAAAATCGATCGCGTGAGGAAAACCTATGTTCCTAAGACTCTTTTTACTTTTTAATCACTCGTGCCTAGTCTATTACATCACTCGGCTTCGCCTCTTGATGTAAAAAAGGCACTCGTGATCAAAAAGTAAAAAGCCTTAAGGAAAATAATTATTATTTTTTATTTTTTAATAAAAAATAAACGGAAAAAATAATGAAACGGGTACCGGTAGTTTTTTTTTACGACATTTGGGATTATTATGAATGATGAATATAATTACAATCTATAATTACAAATGAATTTGAAAACAAAATATTGGATAATTAATGCATTTGCGCTTCTATTGAACTCAATATGTTCGAATGGATTCAGAGTACACTATTCCAGTGCTTTGATAGGTGACAAATCGCTACATTCATCCATGGCAAGGAGTTATTGCACATCCAATTACTATTCTTGTACAAACAATTTATATTTGTTCAAGGGTCTCTCAAGGTTGTATGCCTCAACTGGTGGTGCTACTCAACCAGAATTATGGTATAAATCTACTATTACTAGCAAAGAAAAGCTATGTGAATCGTTGGTGAAATTGCAAGTTAGAGTAGATCCACTTGTTAGTCAACAATATATTAGCCCTGGTCAATATGTTAAACTCAAGCTTGGCGACGCAAAACCATCATTTTATGCTATAGCATCCCCTCCTGATTCCTCCAGCGATATTTTTACCCTAATTATAAAAGATGCACCAAATAATGAATTAATTTTAAATGCACCAATTGATCAATCAGTGCTTGACATTTCTATTCCAATGGGTAAAGGATATCAAATTGAAGAATATTTCGATAAATATAAAAATGATTTTCCTACAACAAATATATTATTACTAGGTAATAATAAAATATAAAACAATAGTAATAATAATAATGATAATATTAATAATAATAATAATAATAATAATAATAATAGTTAATTATATTACTGTAAATAATTTTATTATAGCTTGTGGAAGTGGTATTGCACCTATTGCAGCAGCTATTGAAAGCAATCTACTTGGATTGAAAACAACGAAATATAATTCTTTATTTGCAAGAAAAGCCAAATTATATATTGGTAAATAATATCGAAAGTGTATATTGCCACGTGCATATTATCATATGTTAGAAATTTATCCTCTGAACTTTTCTAGCTACACGAAAGAAAATGTTTTTCAAAAAAAATTTAGTCTATCATTACGTCAAACATTATATATGCCTTGTTATTTGTAATACTTATTATTGTAATATTATTTTTTGATATTTATTCATTAAAATTAGGTGCAAAAACACCTGCTCATCTTCCATTGACAGAGAAATATCAGGAATGGGAAGAACTTGGCGTAACAGTCATTCCAGTTATCTCACGTGTTGATGACCCGAAGTCACTTGGTTGGAAGGGTAAGACAGGATATATACAAGATGTGTTAAGAGAAGATGAAGTATCAGTACCTAAAAATACTGCTGCTCTTTTATGTGGAATGAGGTAAATTAAATTAATTCATGAATTTGATTTGATTTTATTAAATTATTATTATTATTATTATGAATTTTGCATAATATTTTCTATTTCTATTGGTACTGGTATTTATCTTATAGGGGTATGACTGATAATGCCAAGGAATTATTATTAGAATCAGGTGTATTTGAAGGGAGAATCCTTTTTAATTTTTAAGTAAAGTATTATAATTTTATTATATGAAAATATCATTGTAATAATTAATAATACAACTTATTTTATTTGCATACATTATTTTCGATAAAATTCATTCATAATTCCAATGCAATCTTGCAAATTATAATATTATAATCAAATCATAAAATTATAATAACAGAATAATTTTTAATGAATTTCATAAAATGATGCGTCAAATGAACACTGTAATATACAGTTAACTGATTATTTCTTAATAAGTCCCCTTGATGTAGGATATAGCTCTTCATCTGGCACATATCTAGAATTATTATTACTATGAGTAGCAGTAGTAGCGGTTTCGCCCATCGAATTCTCTCGTTTTCTTGCTGCACTTTTCGGACGAGATGAAGTAGTACCTGATGACGAATTACTATATCCATTATTTCCATTGATTGTATTATTATTACTATTTCCATTTCCAGATGAATAATTATTATAATTTGCAGTACCAGCATTATCTGATACCCCACCCCCGGATGAAGACTTCTCTCGCCTCTTCCCTATAATAATAATAATTATTATTATTGTAACGGCAAATTATAATTATTATAAATAAAACAATATATTCTTAAATAAATTAAGTAGCTTGAATTAAAAATAGTTTGGCAGAGAATAAAATTATTATTAAGATTATTATTTAATACCGCATATACATTATAATAATATTTATAAAATAATTATAATAAAACTAAGGATTATAATAATTTGATATCAAATGAATAATATTATGATATGATTCATTTGCAATGTATTATATGAACTCACCAGTTTTTGGACGGCTTCCTTTATCTACTCGAATAGATCGATCATCACGATCACCATTTCCATTTCCGTTCACATCACTATTTCCATAACTAAGATAAGGAGATGAGATCGTATTCTCAATATTCGCAAATGCGATGTCATCTCCATCATCCCCATTGATATCCATTGCTAATATCTGATCAACACGTGATTTCATACCAGGACCAGCAAATTCCTATTATTATTATTATTATTATTATTATTAGAGTTATTATTCATCAATTCATTAAGCAAAAAATTGAAAAATAATAATAAAGTTATACTTGGGTAGTTTTCTCTGGCATGTCTAACTCCATTGCTATGATGTTATCATATTTATATCTTGGATTATTATCATATTGTTTCCTGAAAATTAAAAAAATAATGCATTATTATTATTATTATTATTATTATCATTATTATTATGTTCAAATCAATCAAATAATTTGAAAAAAATATTTTGATTATGTTAGGTTAACATTACCTTTGACGAGCATATTCTGTCTCTGGTCTACGTAGCTTATTACTTGAGATTGGACGATTGGAACCTGCTTTTAAAGCATTGCCAGTCAATTCTACTTTCTATAAAATATGAACATTAGAAGTAAATTAATAAATAATAAATAAACAAATTAGTCGCGATATATTTTCTATCAAATCAAAAATCTAATTTGAATTTAACTAAGAAAAGAAAAGCTATTCATAATTTCTTCTATATTTTAACAGCAATTTTATAATTCTTGACTAATAATAATGATAATTGGTGCACTATGTGTAGTTTATAAGACGGGTCAAAAGAATGACTGCAAAGAAAGGGATTAGACTTCAAAATCTAACAAGAAATGATGGAAAATATTCTGACTAAATTTGACATTTTAAACTTTAAAAACATTTTATTAACAATTTGAAGTATAACCCCCCTTTATGAAGTTACAATTTAGACCTTTTACTCTTATATAAGACACATTCTCTGGGCATTACTGAGGATGGCCACAACTAAGAACTTGTCACTGTTGTAGTGTGCATACCAGAATTAACATCATTATTTGCCAAATAATCGGTACTAATATTATTATTAATATAATAAAAAGGTAATATAATTATGGGTGTAATGGTTTGAATTAGAGATTTTCATAAAATACAATTCTATATGGTTGATTATAATTAATATGATACCGGAATAATCCAACAATCTTCTTCTTGATTCCAAGCAGCTCTTTTCTCAATTGATTTTGAAGTATCTTCAGGAATAAAGTTAGAAATGATGAGATCTTTTAATTTGATGGTACGAGTTAATTGACGGATCGTATCTAACATATCTGTTCTTTCCGTCTAAACAAAACAGTAACAAGAAATACATAGATAGCATAAAATATTTGAACTGAAAAATAGTTAAACTCTTGTTTATTATTGCGAAGGGGGGTCAGAGTTACTAGTTTTTGCATTTATATTACCTGAAATTCTTCTTGTAAATCTTGTGCTTCTCTTGCAGCAGCTTGATATTTCGCCCATAATTTTCGTAGTTTTTTTGTTTTCACTTCTAGTTCTTCTTCTAAACTACTGAAATGTTCTTCTAATTGAATATTAGCTTCTTCTTTCTCAGCTAATTCTCTTGCTAGCTTAGCTTCTTGCATTTGTCGTTCACGTAATTCTTGTTCAGTTTTACGTAAAATTGCTTCTTGTTGACTTGCTTTAGATATCATTTGACCACCTTTCACAAGCTTTTCTTCCATAGCCTATTATATAAACCATATAATTATAAAAAAATTACAAAAATATAATTAAATAAAATGATAATTTCTTTACTTTAAGTTTTTGTTGTAAAACTGATTTTTGATTTTCAATTTTACGTTTATCTTCTGCTTCTCTATCAAGTGCAGCTTGTAATTCTGATCTTTCTTGAGCAGTTCTACTTTGTTGCTCAATTAATAGTTTCATATCTTCTTGAGCTTGTTTCATCAAAGCTTGTTTCTCTTCTTGTTGCTTACGTCGCAAATCTTCCAATTCTTTATCTGATAAACCTATAATGATGATATATCATACAGTAAAATATTTCAGAGGATATTATAAACTGCAAAACTACAAATTCAATAATTAAGATACAAATTTATCAAAAACAATTATCTCATATTTGATAAATATTTGGTCATGGTTACAACAATAATGTCAAAAATAGAAAAAGATGTTAAATTACTGCTAATAAAATGATTCATACTTACCCACTTTGACTTCTTTCAAAACTTCTCTTTCAACAATAATTTCAACAATTTCTTTTTTCGCATTGTGCATAACAATTTCCTGCAATCAACATAATATTAACTGCAATAAAATATTTGTGCATTATTATCAAATATCATCTTAATTACTTTTCCATTATCATCAATCATGACTCCTCTCTGAGTTGCTTCTAATTGAGCTTTCAATGCTCGAATTTCTTCTTGATATTCACGCAACATCGCATCCTACAATTAAAAATGGAGCAAAAGTATATTATTATTATTATTATAATATAATAATAATTATTATCATTATTACCTTTGGATCTTCATTAATTTTGGGTTTATTTTTAATATTTTTAGCACGGTTGGCATATCTTAAGGTTGAAATTGTTTCATCATAATTATAATCTGCCGGGCCACAGTTAGCACACATGACAGTTTTAGCATTTCCACCCAATGAATTTTGCAACAATCTTGTTAATTTCGAGTCACGATATGGAATGTGAGATGATTTTGCATCAACAAGAGCTGTGATCACATTACCAAGTGCAGTCAGTGATAAATTGATCTTTGTTGCTTCCTTTAACCTCTCTCCGGTAGCACCAGTCTACACAAACAAGAATATTAAAATCTACGGAAAGCTACAAAAATAAAATTTCCTGATATAGTTACCTTACTCTGACGCTCACTACCAGCCAAATCAACAAGATTTAATTTGCCGACTCGGATATGGTCACCCTTTGATTCACAACATTCAATTACAATTGTGAAAATGGAATGTGATCGTGAAGAAGTAAGATTCATCAGTGTGGCACCAACAGATCGATTTTTCTTTCCAGCTTGCATGACATGGTCAATTTCTAAATATTGATAGTTAAAATTTAATAGAATTCTATTAATTCTGTGTATTATTTGTACCTGCCACATTTTTCACAACAAATGAGGTCAAGTCTTTGACATATACACCAGAATCAATATTTTCTTTTAATTCCAAATTATTTTTAGGATCTTTCGATAATAAATCCCGAATTTCTTCATTATAAATTTCTAAATATGATGCTCTTACGAGAAATTGCAAATCTTGAGCACTTGCCACGTAGTCAAAAATGTGTTGAAAAGAATTTGGAATAATTCCCCTTAATGTAGGAGGATCTGGTCTTCCTTCCATAGTATGGGTCTATAAAAAATATTTAATAAAATGTAAATTAAATTGCTTGTGTAATTGTAAATTTGATTTTATTTACCTTTCCCGCACCAGTCTATTATCAATTAGATTCAGTTCATTAAAATTTGAATAAAAGTTCAACATTAAGTTTAGCAATAATTAATTTCTGTACATACCTGTCCATAAGCAAATATAGTTCCATTGTATCCGTTTAAAACACTTTCCACAACACTGGAAGCGCACACTTCATAAATATGCTTCTGTTCGACTTTAGCATCAAATACTGCATCAAAGAAGAAATCTTTCGGAGGTTCACTCTCATTCGCTTTTGGATTACGAACAGAAATTAAACCACGATCTGGAAAAGCCTCAGCTGCACTGTACAAAAACAAAATAATGAAGTGAAACGAAATGAATGAAATATTATGTTGCATAGATTGTAGAATATATCATCAAATGTAATATGTTGATATATTGTACATCAAATTTCCATTTCTCTCTTCCTCTGAACTCATAGGTCGAATTCTAACCACAACTTTAACTGTTTCATCTGATTTATTGGCCATAACTACTGTATCTAGATAAGTTATTATGTTTAGTCAATGTTGTTATGGTGTTTTTTTGCTTGTTTGTAAATTAACTATTTCAGTGTTTCCAATTTCTACAGGAATGAGTAATAACAAGATGATGATAACTGTACAAAATTTATAATCAGCAGAATCACAATCCTTTTTTCGTTTCGTTAGCTTAAATTATCATTTATTATTGAAACGTTCTAACTTTTTAAATGTAAAATTAATTAATGACCATTTGAAATCATTTAACTTTTATTCTAATATCAATATAATTCTTGTGTTATCCAGGTTATTTAAGATTTCTCAAAAAGATATTTCACTGTGGTTGTTGCAAATATTTTCCTCTTATTAAGTTACCGTAAAAAAATTCGATGATGGTGTTCCGGATTCCATTTCTCATCCATCCCAAACAATTCTATCATGGTAGTATAATTCATGATCAATTATTATTAATGGTGAGCATTTTGATTGATGATTAGTATTTCCTTGACTTATATTTACTGTGCTGTAAGCTGGATATGTTTTACAGGTTTGTATCTTTGTGATTGCTTGTTGTGTTACAATGTTACAATTTGTGAATCAAAATCTGTGATTTAATATCTGAATTGTTTTAACAAAATTGATGCAATTAATTAATTATATGATTAAGGCCTGCATAATTTTATTATTGATCATTGAAGCTTCTCTTTCGCATGAATGTACCAATGTGCAATGTGCAATGTGCAATGCAGCCACTTCTAAATTAATAATTAAGTTTTAATACTTGAATAATAATATTCTGTAGAAATTCTATCAATAAATCGAATATTTGGGAAATTTGGATCCGTCCGGATTGATTTAGATTCTTCTCAAAAGGTGAGATGGAGTGGAAGTTGGCCAGAAGGAATCAAACTTGTGAATAAGTAAGTAAACGTGTTACTCGAGAAAATCATCTTAATACTGTATACAAACTGTTAATATGTTTCACTGCAACTCTAAATTTCACAGCTTGAACAAAAAGTCTGTCTTCCCAAAAGCAAGCTCATTCCAAAATATCACAGGATATCCTTACTCACAACAATCATCTGTACGCACAAAATATGCTGTACCTCGTAGAACCTACACCTGGACTTTGCAAGACGAGCTACTAATATCTGTTAACATGTCTTCACTATCAAATCCAACTTGTACACGATTGATACCACCGTTGACTTGGTTGGGTGCAACAGGAGCAAAAATAAAAGTCTTACAAACAACCAGTACAATTAATAATCGATCATTTAAAGATTTAATCAAATCAGTAGATGATAATAATAACTTAAATTCTAATAATTATATTGAGTCCTCTGCAATATCTAGTAGCTCTGTATCTGACTCTTCTAATATTTTACCCACTTCTTCAAGTGAGAGTGGTAGTCGATTCATCGAAATTACCGTTCGAAAAGGAATAGTTGAAGAATCACTTAGCGTGTTGAGAATGAATGGATTTTCTCGAGAAGATATATTCAGAATGTTGGATAAAGGTCCATGGGTACTTGCTTTCAATATTCCACAAACCCTTCCACGTTTATGTAACGACTTGCAGGTTAGTACATGTCACATCATCAAATCATGTTATATTATATATATATACGATTGTTTTATTAGTCTGCATTAGGAGCAAATCAAACGCAAATGGTTCATATTATTTCTCATTGTCCATATTTACTTGCCCAATTTTGCCGTTACAAAGGCAAAGATCTTCAATCTACTGTAAAAGCATTAATCGAATTGGGATATTCATCACATAATTTGATGAACGATATACTTCGATTCCCTAGTATGCTATCAGCGCCTCCTGATCGATTACTCGGATGGAAACATCTAATGGCTGCATACAATATCGCCAATGGAAAGGGAGAATTCGGCAAGTTTATCAAACGTGCACCGTTCATGTTTTACTTAAATCCACCACAAATATTTGATGAAGATTTCTCATCACATGTCAGAAATGCAAATGCATCTGCTGCAGAATATATTGTTTATGATTCCTTAGCAGTGTTAAAATTATTATGCGATTTAAAATTGAAAAATGTTGAAAAAATCATACGAACAGATCCGATATTATTATTAACACCAACAAAAGAAGTGAAAAGTCGAATAGTATATATTTTAAACTTATTCACAGATTCTTTGCGACTTCCTTCAAATGCTTCTAGTAATTTTAAAAATAATAATGGGCAAGATATTATTACTGATCATGATCATGATCATAATGATTGCGAGTATTGTGATATGTTCGGGGGAGATATTCAGTATGATTTGGAAAAAATTGGATTTAAAAATACAAATGGTGAAGCTTATCGATTATTAGTGAATCTAGTTGAGACTTATCCAGCAGTATTATTGACAGAATTATCGTAAGTGATTTTAAAAGTATTGTATTTCACAATTATTGTTTTATTGTTTTAATTAAAAAATGTTACTTTTAGTCAAATGAAGACTGTGGTAAATACTCTGTTGGAAGCGGGTTTTAGAGAAAGCGATATTGTTCGATTACTCAAGTTATATCCTCCTTTGTTGGAGAAAGGATCGATATCCTTGAAAGGTTCCATCTATTTTTTAAAGCAGTATTGTGGATTTAGTAAAGTAAGTTATCGTGCACTATTAGAATAATGTGAATATTTTTGATTTATTCCATTTTTCTATTTTAGAGCGAATTGTTGACATTATTGAAAAAGCATCCAATAGTTTTAGGAGCAGACATATCGGAATTACAACCAAAAGTGGATTATTTATGCAAATCTCTTAATAGCTCACCGAAAATACTTCTAAAGCATCCTCAATATTTATCTTATCAACTTGATTCTCATATTCGCCCACGAGCAGAACTAATACGTGCTTTAGGTAAAGACCCACTATGCAATGGATTGAGCTTTCTTACTAATACTTCAGATAAAGATTTTGCTTACATTATTGGAACAACATTGGATATTTATACGAAGTACAGAATCATGTTTCAAGAAAAATGGAAAAAGCAATATATCGCAAATAATAAGGAATTTATTTTGAATTTAAAATAATTAATGCACTAACATCTTAAATATTGTTATGGATATTATTGTATTGTACGTATTTAACCTGATTGAGTATTGCATGAATTGGCAAGATTCAAATCAGAAACTGTAATATTTGCCTAACTTGGGGTTGCATGAGAAAAACTTACAGAAGCTGAATTTAGGAGAGAGATATTTTTGGTACATATATGCTTTTTTAAAATTTTCTTGCCACTCTTGATTTTGATAATAGTTAATTTCTCATTTTATGTTTTTTATCTGTTAAAGTAATGGACTTCAGCAAATGGGAAATTTAAGTACTACTTTTCAAAACGTGTTGAAAATACCATCGTTAGTAAAGTTAGTTATTTCGCTTCTAGGTTTAGAATTAGAGTACTCCCCTTTAAATTCAGAAACTCCTCGTTTTGGCTATTTATTTGTTGCCAAAGTTAGCATTTTGCTGGAACCACAATTATCGAATTAGTCTACGAATATTGCATTAGAAAATAGAAACACACGTACACTGAAGAAGTTATTAAAGGAAAGGGTTTCTGTTCTCACACAACTTCAATAACTTCTTCAGTTTGTTTCCATTCGTAGTTCAGATGAAATAGTAGTAGACTAATTCGATAAATTTGGCAACAACCAAATTGCTTAAGCCAAAAAAGATGAGCGACGAGCCGTCGATCCCAGGATCGAACGATCCGGAGAAAAAGATTTTTCAGTTTTCAGTTTTTTCAATGTGTAGCTAGCCTTGTGCATATTTTAGTTAACTATGTAGTTTGTTGTATTTAATGTATAAGCTCAAACTGATAAACTTAAAATGGACGAAGAACATTTGTCTTTCAAAAAGATAAGCAAATGATATTTATATCTTCTCTTGTGGACGAACTGATCGATAAATGCTGCAATAATCCGGTTGAGGTAATACTGGCATCTATACCAATCATGCATCCCACCGAGTCATTGATTGTACCTCTTGACAGTATTACTGAAACAGTGATGATCGATGATAAGGACATTGAATGCAGCTCAAGTAAGTAAAACAGCAATTTCAACTATCAATTAAACAAAAATTATTAAATGATACTAGGGTCCCCAACAGCACAAATGATCCCAATACTTAAAAAGAGATCACATTATGGAAATTATCATACAATCACAAATATTTTGGTAAAAAATCAATTCAAAATGTTTCCTAATGTGACTGGAAGTAAAAAAGTACGGTTCAATATACCATTCAAGGAACCCTTAGAAAAGGAAAGTCAACAGAAACCATTGATGATACTTCGAAGGCATCAAAAAGAGCAGAATAAAAAAACAGTAAACATTTTAACAATCAAAAATCATATTAATGATGACGTGACAAATGATGAGAGCATACCGAACATTTCGTACATCAACACTGATAATAACCATTGTACTGGATCGTTAAGAGAAATCGTTGAAAACGATGAATATGTGAAAATTAATAATTATAATGTTAATGAAAATAATACCAAGAATGCGAATAATTGTCATGAAAATGATAATTTTCCACAGAACCAAAATTATTTAATTACTAAAATCATCGACTATCAATATCCTGTGACTATAACTGACCAATTGAATAATGAATATGATATTTTTGAAGAAATATGTAACTAATCATTCATTTCTTTCGACATTATTATGAATAGCTGTACAGTAAAACAGTAGATATCCCTGATTTTTTAGATAAGTCAGCATGATAAAATATCAAATAATTTTTACGGTATTGCACTTCACCTACTCCGATATTCCATATGAAAGTATTAAAATCATAAACATTAACCATCAACCATATACAGTATTACAGTATTCCTTCTCACATTCATATTCCATAATCCATTTAACACTTAACACTGCTGCATTTTGTAACATTTATGACCATATTTTCTCGGCGTTCGAACGTTCCAATTTATTGTTTGATTGTTTGAAAGAAGTCTCGAATTGTTTTGGAATTTTCCTTTAAATAAAGCTTTACCTTTTTATTATATGATTATATGGGTAGTATAACGTTTTAACAGATATAACGATATAACTACGGTAATCAAAGTTCAAAAATCAAGAATTCATTCATTCATTATTCATTAGTTGTGTTTTTTATTTTATTTAAAAGTTTATTATTATTAGCTCAGTTAATCATTCATTCATTCATTCTTTCAGCCAGAAAACTCGCAACTTACAGTACCTCCACAATCTATCATATAATCTGTCGATTTTTAGGCTTGGTTCTTGTTGGTTTGAGTGTTTTTATTTTATTAGCGTCTAGGATTTTTTGTCTTTTTATTTTATTTGAATAAAATGAAGTAATGAAGTTAGTTGTTCATAAAATCATAAAAAATTGCAATCTCTTTGTAAATCAACTTAGCGATGCTTGTTAAGCTTAAGCTGATTGTCAGCATTATGGTAATGCTTTTGAGCAGTAGATTTTGTTTCGGAAACTCAGTTAGTATGAAATGAATTTTAACTGTGGATGCATTTAGAAGAGAGAAAGATTGACACGAATACTGGCTTCACTTAATCATTAAAAAGAGTGCATTAGAAGTTTTATTAAACGATTTGGTTCAGACTCAGTTGGTGTGGAAAAAACAATTAATCAATTGACAGAAAGCCATTATTTCATTGACCCCGATGCTCAAATAACTTATCATCATTACAACCAATTTGTCGACGGATACCGGTATATTGTTTTTAGTGGATCAGTGGTGTTCGCAACTGGGCGACATTGCGATGTGATTCATGGTTATATAAAAAAATTATTTTAATCTTTGATTATTGTTTAACTTTTACCATATTACAGCTCATGGTAAAGGTATAACTGCTTCGTCTTTACCATCTAAAGTATCGAAGAAAATAATAGATATATCTAGCATTTCCAACTCTGATTTGATGACAAGAAAATTTATGGTGAAATTGAAGATTCAAGAAAATTTATTGCCAGTAAAAACTTTTTCTATCAAAAGAGAATCATGGAAGAACATCAACACAGTTTGGTATCGTACTAACTTGCTCCGTGGTGATAGTAACTCTCGGAGTATACTTGCTTACTACATTAATGACGGAGTCGCAATATTGTCAATATCGAAACAAAAAATCAATTTCATTGCATTTGGTAAATTATTTCATATATTGTCATATATCTTATTTTAATTAGATCGTAATAACTATTTAACATTAACCTTTTCTTTAGTTGATACTATGAGTGGTGATATTATTGATGTATTCGATGTGACCGAAAGTTTGACAAAAGTTGAGTACTCGAATGATGTGATTGATTGTTTCTCCCATCCAGTACAGTTCTAACGATATGGAAAATGTTATTAATAAGAAGGACGATTTTGAAACTGAAGTGCATATCAATGTCTATCCTTATTATGGTTATCCTTAAAGTAATTCTCTTCTTACTCCATCCACTTTTCCCACTCCCACTTCATTCTTAAGAGGAGATGTGAGAAACGTATCATTATTTACATCAAAAATCACTCATCACCCCTGCCACTGTATGAGGGTATAATAATAGACGTTTTGTTTATAATGACTATTAAATAAATATAACTATACCAATCTATTGATCCTTTCCAAACCCCTTCGAGGGCTTTCCAAGCCAATTGAATATT
>VKHH01006528.1:0-18300 GCA_015144975.1 Epipyxis sp. PR26KG
ATGGAAAAAAGTCCGTTAAAAAGTTATCTATTTGCAAATTTGAAGATGGATTTATGTTTCAAACTTTTAATTCTCTACCTAATGGCTTGATGAGTTTTTTTAGATTGATCATGGAAATGCATATATTCCAAGCGGGGGGGGGTATTTACCGCGGTTTTTTTTACCATGTGTCTGGTGTTGTGTATTTTATTGTATATAATTAACTTACTAATTAATAAGCCCTCCATACCGAAGATTGCGTAACTTTTATTGAGTATTGTATTGGTTACAATAACTTTTTTTACTCATTAAATATTTGCATTTAATAATAATTGAGTTTTATAAACTTGTTACATACTTACTACATTATTGACAAATATAGAATTAGTTCAATATTTCAAGATATACAGTATCTACAGTACAGTAGGGTTCCTGAATAAATAACTTCATAACTCTCTACTTATTTTAAAATGGCAAGTACAGATATTGATTTAAACATGATACTAGCTGAAGCGACAACTGAAGATAAAAATATTGGACTAGCAATGTGGTGGGAGAGACATTGTAAACCTTTTTCTGAATGGTTTATATCAATGGATAGATCAAGACAAGAAGCTTTCATTCTTAAAGCATGTCCCGATATGTCAGCGCAATCAAACCACACCAAAAAAACCTTAGGAGATATTTTAAAAGCTACTGATATTATTATACCAGAGATGTCACTCGAGTCACTTCTAAATAGTGATGGGCGGATTCTCATTTTGTTCGTTGCAAGAAGGTGTGTAAGTCAAGACTTATGTTTCACGGAAGATGTAAAAATGTTAAATGATTTGTATGACAATGGATCACTACCCAACTTTAATGAAGCGCTTAAGAGTATGAACTGTCCATTTATCGATCCAGTAGATCACGAGGAAAATATTAGGTCTTTAGCGCCTGATGCATCACAAGAAAATAAAATTGCAATACTGAATCATTTCAAAGAGGGAAGGCTTATTCGAGCTGAAGTGTGGTTATCTTTGAAATTGCGAAGAACTGCAATATGTAATTTCATTATATCTTTAGTAGAAGACCACGAAGTAAATGCTGAAGTTAAACCTATTCCCACATTTTCTGCTTTGCTTCGTAGTGAGCTTGAGCAACAGAAACTCCAATTTTACAATACCGAAAGTTAATATATAAAATAAAATAAATTTCTTTCGTATACCTTTTTTATGCTACTATCATACTATTACAAATTACAAGATTAGAAGCAGCTTGCAGTGTATTATTTGTAATTTTTAAGAGTTTACAAAAGTGTTCTTTAAAGAATTATAGATTATCCAAGACATACATATCGATATCTTTCCGTTCTCACGGAATCATATTTGAATCGTCTTATTTGCTGTACTATTTAAAAAAATAAAATATCAGTAGAACGAGCTGCATGTGGAACGATTTTTTTAATTTTAATTAATTCAAAAGATTAAAGTTACGAATCAGTCCATGTCACTCAATAATAGATCTTCACAAAATTAGTTTACATATAGATTTTCTTTTTCGTGGAATAATTATTGTCTGATATTATATGGCAGTAAGTAGACACAGTGTAATATTACAGAAACTGAAATTTACTACTGTACATAAAATAACATTTCATTATATATAAAATGGCTATTTCACTGTATGGTTTCATCGAGCATAAATCTTTGACTTTGAAGTTTTTTGAAATGGATTGGATATCATATTTGCCAAAAAGGAAGTTGATGTTGTTGCTGTGTTAGTATTTGTATTAGATTTTGATCTTGCCGCAACAACGTTTAAGAGATCAACGCTCACTACTCCACCAACTGATGAATTATTTGGTTTAGGTGCTGTTAACAAAACATCGTCGTCGTCTGAATCTTCCACTTGATGGTCACTATCTGTATCAGTACCGTCATTATCATTAGCGTACGAGATCCGTTTAACATTCGGATCTCCTTGACTAAGGCATTGTTCCCTCAATCCTTGCTTCATTTTTTGTAATTTGTTCTTTCTTTCTTCTCGCAATTTCGCTTCATATTCAGCGATAAAATCTCCTGTTTCAGTTCGCGCAAGAATTCTTTTAGCTTCTCTTCGATTTGAAGTTATTCCTTGACCCATGATATACTTTACCTTTAAGTAAACAAATTACGATCAAGATCCTCACGTAACCGTAATGAAACTACAGTATGTACTAGATTACCTGAACTTTAACGGTATCATAAAATACTCTATATTCCTCGCCACTGTACCAAATATCTGCTTTTGTTCCATCCTCTTTGTATTCTTTCACACACGGGATTAGCAAGATTGAGTTGGATGTATTAAATCTCACCTTCTTTGATGAAGACTGAGAAGATATTGTCTTTTCCGAAGAAGAAGTTTCAGCTGAATCTGTGGAAATTGATAGTTTGCGTGTTTGAGATATGATGTTTATCATATCAAAACCAATAAAAAGTTTCTATTTTTAGCAGAATCTTAATTAAGGAAGACACAGTAAAAGCAGTTGGTGAGATCCACGATAAATTGGACAATATATGTTTTGATATGTTTGTGATTGCAATATCATGCAATCATGAAAAGATTTGGATGCATAGCCGGTAGCTATTTTTTATTATGATCAAACCGTTAAAACGGATGAATGGGTTTTTGGTTTTTGGTGATATCTTTCTTTCGGTTTCGTTTTGAAACGTGTTCCAAAATAACTAATAATATATAAAATGCTTGAAATTCTCTAATTTGAAGTAAAATACAAAGTAATGAACAATATTTTACTATTGTTGTATAATGTAAAAGAGTTAAAATACTTAATAGACAGTTGATTCTTCGAAAGTCGCAGATTAAGAAGAGAAATTGCTCCCGATATTGCGATTGATAGTTTGTTTTACAAAAGAAAATTGTGTTGTTTAGTTTTGAGTATAATGTCAGCAATAGGACTTGATGTACTTGATATTGGCTCAAAAAAATGGAGTAACGCGATGTCAACAATGAATTCATCTGAATATAGTCTTAATTTTGATGCACCAAGAGAATTTTTATTACCTGGTGGAGTAGATGATGTAAGTTTGCAGTAACTAATTAACTGAACCATCGATTGTTTACTTGATTTTGAAAGATGTCTCATTTGTTATCAAAATTTCGTACAGCCTGCTCAATTTTGTCGAACTAACTTTAATGCCGAAAAAGGAAAAGATTTCGATCAAGAAATTAAGTTTATGAAAGGAACTACAACCCTCGGATTTAAGGTATTTTAAATTTAATTGTACTTTGAATACCATTAGTTATTGTTGCACCTTTAATTAACCAATAACAGTTTGATGGTGGTGTCATCATATCTGTGGATAGTCGAGCTACTCAAGGCGCTTATATCGGTAAGAAATAGCATTATATTCCGTTTTTAATACGATTCTGTTGATTTAGCTGCATATCAAACAGCTTCTCAAAGTGTGAAAAAAGTTATTGAAATTAATCCCTTTCTTTTGGGTACAATGGCTGGTGGAGCGGCTGATTGTCAATTTTGGGAACGAGATTTAGGCAGACAATGCAGAATGTATGAGCTTCGTAATAAAGAAAGGATTTCAGTTGCTGCAGCATCAAAATTGCTAGCAAACACAATGTTAGTACCTACCTACCTAGCTTTTTCATAAAACCATTTAATTTTTAATAATATATTGATATTCTAAATCGTATCCTAAGGTACCAATACCGAGGATATGGTCTTAGTATGGGTACCATGGTAACTGGTTGGGATAAAACAGGTCCACAATTATATTATGTTGATAACGATGCAACCAGACTGCACGGAGATCTTTTTAGTGTTGGTTCAGGATCGACGTATGCTTATGGCGTGTTGGATAAGTTAGTTTCTCCTCATAATAAATTTTGAAATATATTTTAATATAAAACACCATTTTTTGATAGTTACTACCGCAAAGATTTATCAGTTGAAGAAGCTATCGAACTAGGGAAGAGAGCAATTCTGCATGCAACACACAGAGATGCTGCCTCCGGTGGAATCAATAATGGTATGTTGAATAAGTTTAAAAAGAGAAGAATTTGTTTTAATCAAATTTTATTATTTTAGTTTACCTCGTAACGGAAAAAGGTTGGACAAAAGTCTGGTCTAATGATACTGATGAGATGTACTATCAATACTATCCAGTGCCCAAAGTTGACGCTTAATTGTAGTAATAATGCACACCAAATGATTTGCAAATAGTAACCTTACACTGATAATCACATCAGCAATTTGAAAAATATTTTATCAATTCTCCCATTAAGTTGATTATTGGCTTAAGTTTCTAAATTTGTTAAATCGATCTTATCTGTTGTTCCGTTGAGAATTTTCTATCTTGTAATTCAATTAAGTTTCATTTTAAGTATTTGAAATGGTAATATTTTAATGGATCTTCGGATATTACAAAAGAAATGTAAGTCAATTTTACATAGTTATCCGGATAATGGGATATTAAACAAAAAAAATAGAATTATCATGTGATATATCATCGCTAATCTCTTTTTATACCCCTTTTGATGATGTATGGTATATATTAAACATAGTTACAGTACTCCATTACATCATCGGCACACATATGTCCTAAAAAAGATCGGTTGATTTACGACGTTTGGCAGCAGCATGGAATAATCATACATAATAATAAAATTAGTATTATCATAATAATAAGTATAATCATAACTTAATTCATCTTGACTCACAATTAGGTTAAGTTATACTGCAGTGTTAAGTGTAATCGCTTCTTTACCCTATGTGTTACTGTACACTAAAATTTAGTTTCGTAATTAAATAAAATAAAAGGATAAAGTATAAAAGTATTTTTTATATTTAATATTCCAATAAATAATTAGATACAATGATAATCACTAACATACTCTTTATTATGTCGTTATTCGCATTATCTCATTCTTACCACCATTCTTACAACAAATTACTCCCTTCAACACACTTTGCAATAGATGAAAATAGCCTACCTTTTGACTTACAATCAAAAATATCAACAGAAGATAAACTTGATCTAGAGAATTTTTTGAAAGGAAATGTCGATGTTCCATGGAAAGGAACTCGTAGTATTTTAGGTCGAAAGAAACAGATTCCAAGTCAAGACTATGATGCTCAACAAGTAATCAGGATTTGTTTAGATGCTTTGGTAATTAATGATGACCCTCAGCTGGATCATGGTTGTTGCGTACTTTTAAGTTTTATGTCTCCAATCGGACCTTTAGCAGAAAGTGGCTTAGATCCTGCAGGTATTTTGTGAATGATGGTAATTATCAACTCCTTTTTTGAAGCATGGATCTCCTCAACCATATATTTTCTTTTGCAATGAAGCAACATGAAAATGAATAATTAATTGTTAATATTAAATGCAATTGACTATTTCTTGTAGGATATGGTCGATTCTTAAGATCAACTGATTATGGTGTACTTCTGGATCATAAAAAAGCTGAGTTCGTTGGCCCACCAGAGTGGCTTACCCCTGATCAAACGAAAATGAAGCAAAAAATTCGCATTGAAAGTTTTAATATCACAAATGGAAAAGCAAGTCAAACTATATTCTCATTTTATTTGTCGAAAATTGATTTTTTTTGGTTGGTTGATGTTATTTTATTAGAACGATAGTTTATGTTTGTTTGTACAGTATTATTTATTTCATCCAATTAAAAACAAAAGAATATTTACATTTACATAAAGAGTAAATTCGGGAAATTTAAGTATGTAATTTAGTTATGTTGTAAAAATTGGTTAAAATGGGGAATTAAATTGTTTATTTAAAAAATCTTTTTGTCCATCATCATAGTGATATACAGTAAAAGTATTTATTTCATATTATACATTACTAACAATTATGACAATTAGAACCATCACCTAATTTGGCAACTAAATTTGAGCTATTGATGAAATTGGACTTACATTATCCATATTCTTTTTTTCCTAACAATTTGCATGATCTATTTCCGAAAGGATTAATTTAATTCGCTTTGGATTTATTTTGGCAATTTAGCATAAGCATATAAAAAGCCTCCTAGAGTTGCCAAAGTGACAAATACAATCCCTCTTTCTGTCATTTTTACTTGAAACAAAATAAATCCTAATACGGTGATTGGAACCTTGTTAAGTGATCCAACAATAGCATACGTAGTGGCACTAGTACTTGCTACGCACCAAAGAGAAGCAAAATTAAGATAAAATCCGATTAAACCGGCCAACACATTGAGAATGATGAATTGTGATGTCATGATTTGTGGATCATTTAAAACTTGAAATTCTCCTTTGTAAACACAAAAAGGAAACAATATTGCTGCAGAGAGTACATTATTATAAAAAACCATCCCAAATTTAGGTAAATTTATATTTGTACTTGCAAATCTCATATAAAGAGTGTATGATGAAGTAAAGATACAATTCAAAGCCATCCAGGAATACCCAACGAGAGTAAATTCTAAATCATTCGCACCAGACATAACTGCACCAAAAGTCATAACTACTATGGAAACTATCGTCAACCATGAAACACTATAAGATAAATTAAAATAGCCATTCTTAGCAATTAAAATGTTGGTTTCAAACACAAATCACTTACTGTTCTCCGAATAAATACCAATCACCAGCTACTGTTACTAGATTGGTTAGATTTTTGAAAATTGTAACCATAGGCACACTATTATATACTAAACTAACAAAACCACTGCTAAGCATACCAATGAAAATTATGTTTAATGGTAACCACGCTCTTGCCGTTCGAAAGTTAAACGGGGGATATTCTACAATTTTCAAAATCCTAGCTGATTCGACAAGTACTACAGCAATTAAACATTGAAACAATATGATAGATAATTCAGGAAGTTTTTTCTTTGCTTGTATCGGAATAGAAGTTGATATATATTTGTTCAATAAGACCATTGATACAGAACAACCAGTGTATAGGACACAACTCATTATGCTTGAAAATGTTGAATAATGAGTCTTGATGACGGTCGTGGGAAGCACTTGATCAACTTTTTCACCCATATTAAAGTTAAATACAGATAAATTAGATTGATTTTGTATTCGCTTGATTTATATTGACGAGTACTAAATATAATCTTAAATAGTAAAATTTAAAATGTTTACTGTACTAATATTCGAAGGTATTTTAACGTGCTAAAAGCGAAATCAATTACAATTGGGCTTTAATATTGATATGCAACTGGTGATTCCCGATTCTTATTGGATGATTTTGACTAGATTCACTTATTATTATTTTTGTGTTGTTGGGATATTTGATATTCCATCCATTCATTAATCCATCCGTTTCGTATTAAAAATTTAATTCATTCATCATTTCAAACAATTGGATTGTTTTGTAATTTAGAAAGCTAAAATAAACCTTTTTAAAATACCAGTAATGAAGGAAGTATATATTTATTTCCATATATAATAAATTACCTTCATTAATTTAAATTTTCACCACTATAATTTAACTTATTGTTCAACTTTATCCATCATATCAACATATCAACTTATCAACCATAATCAACTTATCATAAATAATCGCTGCAAAAGTTATTCTCTGAACTCAACAATTATTATGTTATTATATCAAAACATTAGAACCTCATAAACTTCATACGGACAAACCATTAATTTGTACATTATTTAAATTACTAATATTGAAAATACGAAAATACGAAGTATGAATCTTAGGCGGATAGCAAGGGTTTAAACTTTAAAACACACAATCGTAACTGATATCTTGCTGAGCATTAGATAAAAATATACGTTTTATTCTATAATCCCGCAATGTTATCATCAAGCAACAGTGTGGCCCATGAATCTAATGATGGTGGATCTATCGGAGATTCATTTGTTCCTATGGCAGTGATGCCTACCTCTCGACTAAATGACGTGTATAAGGTATTAACAACACGACCAGCAACAGTGGTTAATCTAGATGCACTATTGCCACCGCGTGAAGCTGGAGAACAAGTCTTTCAAACATTGCTATTTGTTCTTCCGAATACCGTCAAGACATTGTCAGTCAGATTTAATAATTTGTCTCCGGCTTCGATCGAATTATTGATTGATTATATTTTTAAAAACGAAAACATAGAAACACTTTACGTGATGGGATCTGGATTTGAAGAAAAAATGAGAATGAAGTTGGAAGACGCTTGGAAAAAGCATTTGGTTGGGCATCGTACTGATAACCTTGGATATACTTTCATGAGAGTAACATTGGATAAGAAAATTGAAGCAGAAAAAGCTGAAGCTTTAGCATAATAAAAATATGGCGAATATTTTCAATCAACAATAACAACTGTAATAATTATTTTCTTAATAAAATGTAATTAAGCGAGTATCAAATTTCAAGTTCATTGTTCTTTTTTGTATAATTTGCGGTTCGTGTAATAATGATATTATCATCTGTTGTAACATCAACATTACACAATGGCAAATTATTTTTTCTGATGAAATCTCTATCTATTTCATATTTAGGTTCCCATGGAATATCATTTCGATTAATTTTTGATCGACTTTTATCTTTCTTGCTTTCTAGTTGATTATGAATAAATCCACTGAAAAAGTCTGTCACATTATTTGCTCTCACACACGATCGATTCACTGATAATGATTGTTGAATTCGAGTTAAAAGTTTTTTTGGAATATCAATTCCATCAGATTTTAATTGTGAAATATTTTTAGATTGATTAATAAAATTTACCAATCGTAAAATTCCTTTCATATCCATTCCTTCATTAGTCATTGGATTAAATGAAATATCAATGTTTTGCAAACTTTGCAATTCTTCAAATGTTTCAATGAGACGAATAAGACCGTTACAGTCAATGTCATTATAGCTTGCATCAAAATCTACAATATATTTAATTGATTTCAAGATGCAACACACGATTCCAACTTCAGGTAATTTCAAATGTAGATGTGAGACATTAAATACTTGAGATTTGTTATTTACTAATAAATGATTAATTGGTATATTATTTAAATATAGTAAGCCAATAAAATAGAAAAAGAGAGCTTCTCCATCTTCGAAAAGTAAGCTATTACTAAGTAGATTTAATATTTCTATTTTACGAGTAAGTTTAGAAAAATATTTTCCAATGAGATCAACTGATACTCGTGTAAGTAAATTATCACTTAAATCTAAATGTTTTAAATGTCTCAACAATTTCAATTGGTTGAATATGGGTTGAAATGTTGTGTCATTAAGACCACAATTAATAAATTTTACTATTTGAATTTCAGAAAATCTTCGAATAAGTTCCATTATTGCAATTATATCATCATTGAGAAGCTTTTTACTTTCAATCCATAATTCATATGTTATTATCGTTTGTTTGTTGCTGATAGTGCTTTTCTGTTCGCTCCCAATAAACTTTCCTAATTTATTAATTTTATCCATAAGTTCTTGTTTGGTCCATTCCATTGGATCAATCTTAATTCCTCTCGCACGGGCAACCGCATTTTTTCTTTTCTGCATTTCATCTTGATGGCTCTTTTTGTTATCAAAATCTTTTGCATTGAATTTTGGGGGGCTTATTGATCTTCTATTATTATTGGTGGCTTCTTTCACATCATTCTTATTAGTTTCTTTGTTTGGAGAAGCTGATCTTCCTCTAAGTGGGGAACTATTATCTACCTTTTGGGGAGATTCACTTCTATCTCTTGTCCTAACTTCTTTACTTTTATCCATGCTTAAATACAAATTACCATTTCGGATTCGAGAAAATTGGCAAATACTGTACTATAATATAACCTTATGATGAGTTTTTAGTTTCGTGACACTAAAGTAAACGTAATATTACAAAACTAAATGGAACAGCAAATGAGTTTAGAAACTTTATCTTAATTTACTTTAGTACTTTAGTATTCCAATAATTAAATAAATAAATATTCGTTAACGTTTTGTACTTTCAAATATTCAAAATACTTACACTTATACTCAATGTTATTTGTACAGTATTTGAACAAACATCAAAAGCAAAATACTCACTAATAATATCATAAGATACTGTAAGTTATGCCAATTTAATTGGAATAAAATAATAATGTTACTTTTTAAAGTTTTTTATCCACAACAATAAAAAGTGGCAAAAAATGAAGAGAAAAGGCTGCGCTGTAAATAATGGTATATTATACAGTTTATATATATATATTAATACAGTATATGCATGTTTATTTGTCTCAAATTTTTGCAAGTTTCTTAAAATAAAGCCTTTATTTTTGTAAGCATTATTTACCTTATTTACTCCATCTAAATATTAATTTTAAATTATCACCACTCCACCAAATCAAAAGCATATCATAAAATATAGTAGTACATAATAGTAAGTCTGAAAGAATATAAATTGATGCATTGTTTTGGCATTTTGCGTTGACTTTTAATTATGTGCGAGTTTGATTGGATTTAATAATAGAGATAAAATTTGATAATTTTAATTTATATATCATGATTGATTTACATTCTAGATACAGCGTAGAAGTAGAAAAAATGAGTAGCATTCTAATGTTTGCATCTTTAAAAAGAATCATACCAATAAGTTTTGTAGTTGGTATGAGTATGGAATTTTTTATGATTCATACTGGATTTTATACGATTGTAACACGCAAAGAGGGCGAACGAAGACTAGAGGCAAGAATGAAAAATGATAAATAGATGGATGATGTGTAACGATGAGGCAAGAAAATATAAATAATTTGCCATATTTATCAAAAAAATTGTTTAAATTTACAGTATATTTATATGATATCATATTAGCTTTGTAATTCTAAAGTAATATTAGTATTAATGTCATTAATATTTCTATTTTTTTCTAGAATTACCAACATTAAGTTAACCAAAGAATAATATTATCAATATGAAACATAGAATTGGATAAAAAAATATATTTCATATCTCAACTGTTTTAATAATACTCATTGATTTTTGATACAATGCAAAAAACACAAAATTTAATAATTAAATATGTTTTCAAAAATAATAAAATAATTTTGAATTTAGATAATAATTATTGATAAATATTGTCAATACTATGCTTAGTAACATTATAGTTACTATACATTGCGCCAGATTATCGCTTGATATGTAATATTTCCATACCACACAACATTCCAACCATGAAATTGCACTCCAACTAAAACTGTTATGTCATTACAAACCTCCTGATTCTGATATGGCTAACGAAAATTAAATAATTATTAAAAGTAGTTTAGAAAAAAAATGAATTTAAGAAAATAAATAATATATATTGAAGATATTTGAAATGAAATAAATGTTGTTTTTATACCAAAAATAAAATTAATAATTACAATAAATTAGTTTCATTTCAATCAAATCAGATTCAATCCAAAGATTATAAATTCAACTTTTCATATTCTCAATCATCATCATTTTCACAAAAACTCATAATTAAAAATAATATTTCCCTTCCCTTTCATTTCAGTTCCATCAAAATAATTGAATAATTGTTTCCTCTTCGAATTACTAACTTCATTTTATCATTTTCATCCATAATTATATACAATATTTGATATATTTTCAAATTCTTTTATTCTTAACTCGCTTTTATAATATCCAACACCCTTCTCTGATTATAGATGAGCTGTCCCAGTCAATTGGATAGTAGCCTGAAATAATCCATCAGTGCTTTGTGCGATTAATTCTGCTTGATAATCATTGCAATTAATTGGTAAGAATCGAATTGGAATGCGAACATATGATCTTGCTCGTAGCTTCACTTCATTATGAAGTAGAACAAATGGAAGTGATGGATCGCCCAAATAAATCAAAACCTACAATTATAAACATAAGCAACATAATCATAATAAAACATTAAAAAATATTTTTCTATTCTTACATCATCATCAGTTGCATTGCAAAGCTCTACTTTCATTCTAGTCAATGATCCAATAGCTACTGATCCGAAATGAGCTGACTGTCTTCTAAAGAATATTCCATTTTTATTATTTTGAATATTACTTATGGTCATCGTATGATTCATTTTCGAATTATTATGATTATTAATATTGTTATTATTATAATATGATTTGTTATATACACTCATATTATTATAATCATTATTATATGTACTATGCATAGTATGAGTAGTAGCATTCATCAACATTTGCTGTTGTAATGCTGCTCGTGATGGCATTTGCATCGAATTATTATGAAGAATTTCATCCATGATTGTATTCATATGATGATGATTTGCTTGATTTTCATTATTATTTTGAATGTGATTATTATGTAAATCAGCAACGAATGATACATTATTAAGTGAGATATCATTATTAAGTTTATGTATATTATTATTATTGTTATTATTAATATAATCTTGGAAAGCAGCTGTCTCAATATTCACTTCCACACACACTGACTTATGTTCTTGTAATCCTAATTGTGTGTAGGAATAATTCTTAATCGTGAGATAGCCTACTGGTGCTCTCATGGAAGGGTAGGAAGATTGAAGGGTGGAATACATATAATCCATCCAAGCTGGAGATGAAGTATCAACCGTTACAAACACCCTGAAAAAATATTATCATTATTGTAAGAATAGTAATAATAACAAAAATAACATAAATAATAATAATAATAAAAATAATAACAATTATAATAATAATAATCAAAAAATATAATTACCTTTCTTGACTTAAACAATTCAATATAAACTTCATTTTCGAAACAGCAATAAATGATTGTGATGGAATAATTTCGATTTCAATCATTCCTTCTTCATTATTGTTATTATTAATATGATAATTATTCGTTTCATTCATAATTTCATTTGCATTACTTCGCATTCCAAAGGATCCTAATGATAATGATACATTTTTCAAAACTAAAACAGAACTTTCTACCTTGCATAACCCCTTATTATATTTGATATCTAATGCATTATGAGGGAAAATATTCAAATCATGGTTAATATCTGTTGAAGAGATCATTATTTCTGGTCGAATATACGTATTTAGTGGTTGAGAAGGTCTATGTAGTGGTTGTGCAAGATTATGAGTTGGTGAAGTGAGATCATTATTAATAAGAATACTATTTTGCGTTGTTTTGAACGGAGAAGGAGACTTATTTCCTATTATGATAAAATAACAATAATAATAAAATAATAATATTAATAATAATAAAATAATAATAATAATTGTATAGTTGTGATAAATAATCATATTTGCTATATACCTCCCAGCAACTGCATATTCATAATTCTCATGTGAAGATTCTTTTGACGCTCTTTCAACAGCAACTAAAATAAACAATAATATCAATAGGATTATTTATAATAATAATATTAATAGTCATTTCTTACATGTTCATTTTCTGAATCTTTGATTTGATTATCTTTCATATATATTCTAGAAATAGACGTTTCGTTCACAATTGGACTAATAATCAAATTCGAATGATTAATTCCTTTTGATTGATTATAATGATGAATTCCAGGAATCATATCATTTTCATGTTGATTATTATTATTATTAGAATAAACATGATTATCATCTTTTGAAGAATAATTATTTTGATATGAAAAAGCAGAATCAAATTTTGAAGTGTATTGGAGATGATTATGAGTGGTTTTAGATGAATTAATATTATTATTGCTATTATCATTATTATCATGATTTTGTGCATTTTTGGTTTCTTTGCTTGTCACATATGATTCCATTTGATCAGAAACTGTTGATTTCTGCTGAGGAACAACAGTAATAGGGGAACACTTTGCTTCACCTCGCAATAATAATATAAATGACTATAATAATTAAAGTAATTAATAATAATAATAATAATAATAAAAATAAAATTTAAGTGTTTTAACCTTTTTCGCTGATTTGATTTTTAATGCTCCACTATAAATACCTTCTAACCCATCAGCTGGTGAGAATTTGACTGCTAAATCTTGTTGCTCATTTGGTTGAATAATCATTTCAGAAGGCGAAACAGTAAATTTACAAGTCATATCATCTTCATTATTATTATTAATATTATTATCAGTTAATGGAAGAGAATCAGTAGCATTATTTATTTTATTATTATAATTTTGTTCAAATCTAATTTGTATAGCAGCTGATTTCATTACTAATGGTTTGTTTTGTTTGTTACGAAATGTTAACATTATTGTAGTTGATTCTCCTGGCATAGTTTGGAATGTGATTTCTTTGATATCAGTGACAGTATCTTTATTACGTTTCATAGAAGTAATAGCAAGACAAGTTGGTTTATTTGTACCATTTGGACTTCGAATAACTTGTTGATAATTTTTATTTTTCTTCTGATTATTATTACCTAACATATCACGGAAAATATCAGTTTGATCTAATGTTAATGTTGTCTCTGCACCAATTGTAAATAATGAGTTATTAGAAGGTGAAATAATACTATTATTATCATTATTATGATTGCTTTGATGTGCTTTGTCAGCTAAATAGGAATTATTCTCATCATCAGAATTAGTATTATGATCATCAAATTTCACAGCCATGTCAGTAGCAACAGTATTATATGTGCGATCAATAATATTCGGAGTATGAACATTTTGAGAATATTGATAATTATTCTCATTCTCATTATCATCAATACTTGAAATATTGAATTTATGATTTGCTTGATTTTGAGAATAATTATTATGAGATTTCATTGATTTTGTTGATAATTTATTTGCACTATGACTTCTCAAAATATTCTTATGCATTTGAGATGATGATTCATTATTTGATTTTGATTTTTTACGATTTGAAAATGACTCATTTATTTTATGCGATGATCCATGAATAGATTGAGATTTACTAGACACTGTTTCTTGCATGTATGATGCCTCTTCCAGTTGTGCTAATTGTTGATGTTTTGTCACACGAAGTGCTGTTCCAAGCGAAGATGTTGAAGAAGTTTTACTCTTTGAAGTTAATAATGATGTTGTAACATTTGACTTTATAATTTTTTTCTCTTCAAATCTTTGAGAATTATTAGTACTTCTGATTGCATTTGCTGATTGAGAACGAATTTTTCCTTTGCTATTATTAACCACAGATTTTGATTTATTTCCAAAAAATGACTTCAGGTTAGAAGGTGAAGAGGATCTCAAAGAGGCGGTCTCTTGCTTGTAATTATTCCAAATTAATTCATTCAATCCAACTTCCATTTCATCGTAATCATCACTGTCACTTTCATGTTTCTGCTTGTGGTAGCTTGTGAACATTGGAGAGAATTGATTGATTGGTTGTTGTGTTGAATACGATTTGTTCAGCATTGGTGGAGTGATGGTGCTGATATCATCCTCAACATAACCTGGATTATTATGATTTACATTATTTTGGAATTGAGATGTATAGATATTTTCATTAGAATGATTTGAATAATGGTTTGCATGGAAATAATTATTTGATTTGATGTTCATATTAATCTGGTGAGTAGCTGCAGCAGTCATATCCATCATTTCAGATTTGGTAACGATTTGCTCATCATGATAAGCGATTTGAGAATATTGAGTGCTAACATCATGCTTTTCATTTGTTACAATAATGGGAGATTTTTGTGATATTTGACTAACTGGAGATTGAATAACTTTCTTTGGTCCACCAAATGATGATGCATCTGCATGAACTCCAGATGATATGTTCTTCGAATCCGGGTGAACATTACTAATCTTCTCCGTCACAATTGAGTGATGATAATCTTCTAAGTGATGAGAACCATGATAATTAACAATGTTATGAGAATTATTAGTTGAGACACTTTCTTCATCATACGATAGCAAGTCAGGATGTTTTCTTTCCACTCTATCTGCTGGAATGGTGACGATTGGCTCATTAATCGCTGTATTATTTAATTTGATTCTTCGCGCAAACATTTCTTGAACTTTATTCATGACATTCTCAGCTTCAGTATCTGATGAAGAGATATTGCGACGAGAAATTGTTGGTCCTCTGCCAAGAAACACTCCTCCTTGCTTTGGAAGATTTGGACTTGTAGTTGGCGACTGAGACTTTTGCTTCTTTTTTGAAGTATGAGTAGGTGGCTTCTGAATAGGAGCTGCGTTAACATTGAATGAGGCAACATCAATTGTTTGAGGAGCAATACCTAAATTTTTCACAGAATTTGAACTTATGGTGGTGGTGGAGGCTACTGGAATTAAATTTAAAGTATGGATTTGTTTCGCGTGCTGTTCTTGAGTTGATAATGAAGAAGAGACACTCGAAACTTTATTTTCAACTAATTGTTCATAACTTTGAAAACTTGATCTCTGACTACCAGCATTAATTTTCAATGGATAATTGAATGATGAAGTCATGTCCAAAGCAGCTGTTGTTGTTTTTAGGCACCCTTCAGGTTTTTTTCCATTCAAATAACGAATCGGATCACTATCAATAACACTAGAAAAACTATGGCACTCTGCAGCATTGACTGGAGAAGCTTCGATACCAGATGAATTATAATAGATTGGGCTGATTTGTTTATCAGAGACTGGAAAATGAGAGCTCAAATTATCGGTTCCTCCACTTGAAGAATTCTTGGATGCACTTGAATTAGATGTTTTCCTAGATAAATTAGGTCGTGAAATAAATGGAGTAGAAGTTCCATCTGATAAAATAGTTTCAGCATTGATGTTTTTACGATGTACTGTATCAGCACCATCCGGCATATTATCAGATATCATTTCTGTTGGAGCCAATTTCACAGAAAGAAAAGGTGTTGAATTCATGGTATTATTATTAGCAGATGAATATTCTTGTTCGTGAATTACAAAATCACTGACTAATTTTTCATTTGATAAACAAACTAAATTAGACGAAGTTGCATTTGTTCCACTCAAAGTATCAGCAATACCAAACACTTCTTTTCTTGCTATTACTGGAGTATAATTTCCAACGTTACTGAACGTATTTTCTTGACAACTTACTTCGATCTCACTTTGCACAACATTAGTATTTCTCACTGATAAACCGCCTGAGTTTGAGCGAGCCTTGGGGTTTTGTTTGATAATGCTATTCTTCGCAATTGGTGGCTTTATAAATGTTGACAAGTTAGATATATCCATTGAATTTTCCTTATTACAATCCCTGTCCTGATTTTTTCCATTCAAAATGTTTGGTGCTGAATCAACATCCATCTTAAGATTATCTTTAAGCATTTCAAGAAAGTTAGATCCCCCAGCAATATTTTTGGCATGTGGGGTGCGGCCAGCATAACTTTTTCTATTTTTATTTATCGTGGTGTCATTATCATTTGATTCATATTCTTCAATCTGAGATTGGGTTATTGAATTGCTTGATTCACTAGTAACAGATGAATCGTCTAAGTGTAGCATTTGTTTCAGAAGTTGTGGAGTATGACTTTGCAATGGTGTTGCAGAGAAGCGTACAGATGCTCTCATTATTTCAAAGAAGAAATTTCGATGGAAATACTGATGGTAACAAATAAAAAAATAGAATATTTAGATAATGAATTTATCCTGTTGAAGTACTGATGTTTAGGTACAAGTTTGATAGTTTGATTGGTATTATTGGTACATAACAGTAAATTCAAACGGTTTTTATCCGTTAATTAAATAATTAATTAATATTCATTCATTCATTCATTCATTAATTTTTGAATAATGATTGAGTCGAAGAAGCTAGAGTTTTCTGGCTTGTTCCTCTTGTTTAGTTGAACTGGTTTGATTTGCTCAGTTAATTCCTTATTAATTCATTCATTCATTCATTTTTGGCTTGTCGGATCGATTCATTCATTCATCCATCCAGCGAAGTTGAATTAAGCATATAATTCCTAGTTTATTTCTTAGAAATTACTGTAGATACTATGATAAGATGGGAGAGGTATAAATGTACGGTTGGAATACATTATTATTATTTATTATCTAAATTTAATTAAATAACAATTACAAGAGAATCATGGCAATGGATGGCAATAGCAAATAGCAAATGTAAAAGATGGATTAAAGTGATGGTAGTTAATTAGAGGGTATGGACAGGAGCTAACAACGTACAGTTAAGTCGGGGGATAAGTTGGAAAAAAGTTGATTGCTAGTTATTGTTGGAAAGTGGGTTACGATGATTGATATTATTTGGAATAATTTCTGTAAAGAATATTAATAAACAAAAATTCTAATATTGTTCAATATTTATATAATAATAATTTTCTTACTTATAAAAATAATGTTGAGGTGAATAATTCCAAAATAACTTTGATTCTTCAGCATTCCAATTTGCGTAAGGAATGAAAAATTTCTCAGTTTGTTCTAATAATTCAGGTCTAAACAATTTTGGACTAATATATATAAATAAATTAAGTGCTT
>VKHH01006529.1:0-12023 GCA_015144975.1 Epipyxis sp. PR26KG
ATAATAATAATAATAATGATAATAATAATAATAATGATAATAATAATAATAATAATAATAATAATAATAATAATAATTACAATAATAATAAAAGCATAAATCAAATGAGGTATTTCAAAGATTCAATCGAAGTTGATGATTATCTTTGTGATGGTAAGATTATATTTAATTAATCATACTGGTATAATAAATATATATATAATTATTAAGACATGTTTGTACCATAAGTTCAGTAGAAAGTTTATTCCATATTATAGTATTAATATCTAATGCTGATTTCCCCTGGGAAAACTGTGGAATCATCCTAGGTGAACAAAGCATTAGAAAAATCATGTTGCAAATACACTCTAAAGACCTTTATTATTGTTACATGATTGTATGAATGGATTAATATGAAGTATTTCATCTAAAAAACTATGTATTGTCATATTAATTCTGATTACAACCTAACTAATGACTATAATAATATTATTATTGTAATTATTATTATAGAATATGGAATATTTTGCGAATTGAATTTATCAGAATGCATTACATACATTATACCAACTATGATCGATATTCAAAATGATACCTCATTTCTTTTCTTATTACAAACATTGAATAATCTTTCAAACATTATGAACAGAAAAGAAGAATCAACTCCACATAATAATAATAATAATAATAATAATAATGATAATAATAAAAACAATAATGATAATAATAATAATAATAATAATAATAATAATAATAATAACAATAATGACAATAATACTAATAAAATTAACAATAATAATAATAACAATAATAATAATAACAATAATAATAATAATAATAATAATAAAATTAACAATAATATTCGTTCATTTCGTTTGAAATTCGATGAAATAAGTTATATTCACACGAAAAATTATCAAAATAATGTCATTAAAAGAGTGAAAATAAATGACAGTATTGGGAAAATATCAGCAGAGACGGTAAGAATAGGCGTAAACTGCATAATATTGTTATTAATAATTTAAAATTGAAATATCCAGGATATCAAAGTTTTCAGTCGATGATAAAATGACAATTCTCATAATATATAATACATACATACATTTTTTAAAATTGTTTGATTTAAAAAATTGTTTTTGTATAATAATAATAATAATAATAATAATAATAATAATAATAATAATAATAATAATAATAATAATAATAATAATAATAATTTAGATAAGTCCTTATCCTCCTGGTATACCAATACTAATAAAAGGTGAAGAAATAACACATAATCATTATAATTTATTGGAAAGAATCTCATCATTTCTGAGATCATCTGATTATGATGAAAATAATAATACTAAGATCGGATCTGGCATCACAATCGTTGGTAATTCTGACAAGAAGTTAATAACAATAAAAATTTACGATTAATATAATATTTACAATGCTAATGCAGGAAATGCAGGCAGGTATGAAGTATTCTTGAATAATTATGATTGTGTGTGATAGATAATTGTCACAATAAAATATTTATTTTGTTATTATTATTTTTTCTTCTATTGTTAATAGGCTTACCCCACCAGATTGCTGTGTAAAAAATTCTTTTTATGAGACTATTATGAGTAAGCAGAGAGTATAAATGTGATGGGATCCGATCCGATGTGAGAGTATTGATGTGAGGTTTTCTCTAATAAAAATTCATCAATCTTCCCCCCCCCTGCCACTGAATAATAAATATTTTATTAATTTTGAATTATTTTTGTGCAAAACTGCTTTTAATTAAATAAATTAATATAACAATAATAATCTATTGACTTTTCAAAGCTTGCAGGATTTCCAAGCTATAACTGATCTTTTTTCGTCCCATAATGGGTTTCATCCCAGCTCAAGTGGACTCAATTCTGTTTTCAAGTGGTCTAATAAAAAATCAAATGTAATTATTCGTATGAAATCAATTAATCCATACTTTCATAACAAATGAGAAAAATAAAGTTTTTATCAATAAATCAAATTCAAAAATATTGCACTTCACTCGAGAAACTACAAACGGAGTGGAGTCCAGATGGAATCTTGAAACCCATGATAGGAAGGAGTGATGTATAATTTATCCTCATGCTTAGAGAATAAAAACTGAAACCTTATCATTCGGTAAGAGTCGGGAGTAGCATCAATGTTTTCAATTTAATATAAATAATTATTAATAATATACCAGGTAGATAATGATGAAAGATATAAATTGCGAATAATATAATTTATTATTATTTAAGTTTATTGATAATAAAGATACTATAATAACTTTATTTAATTCTTCATATTTCATTTTTTATGTTCAGATAAGATATCTGGATATGCTTATATTGTTGTAACAATTTTTTCTGTTCATTTACTCATTTATTTCTGTCCAATAAACGAAACTAATTTTAATGCAAACGATTATTTTGGTTGAACGAAACTAATATTAACATTAAAAAACTTTTTATTTTAATGAAATAATAATAATAATCAATAGCTCATTATTTGACTTTCATTTTGCATAAATTTTATTGGTAATATTAGCATAATTATGAACTAAAATTATCTGTTCATAAAACCTATTTTTTGCTTTCACTTCGTCTTACGTTAAAAGCCCAAAATTGGATAAATGGTCAAATGGAATAAAGGAAATATATAATTAATAATTTTTGTTGTGATGGAATGATGAAAGAATATTAATATAATAACTTAACTACTTGTTTCCTTTATTATGGAACTTATTTATGATTAATAAAAATATTTAAGAAAAAAATTCTTTAATTATTTATATCATCATTATTTTTTGATAAAATGTTATTATCATCATTTACAGCAGATGATTTTATGATGATTATTTTGTTATTATGACAAGTACCCAATCAAAAAACTCAACATATCAAACAATCAAAAAATATAAAATATGTGATAAGTTAGAAAGCAACAAATTATAATTCCAAAATTTCATAACAAAAATTATTAACGTATTATTATTAATTGTTAACGTATCCCATCCCATGATTATGGTATAAAACAATCAACGTATCAAACAATCAATGATGTAAACTTACAATAGTAAAATTATTTATTATTATTATTATTATTATTATTATTATTATTATTATATTTGAAATATTTCAATTATTTGTTTGTATAAAATGTTTGAATATAATCAAAACCTTTATTTCTCATACTCTTATTAATTACACCACCTACTCCATATGCTGGGAAGATTCTAGCCATACGTGCCAGAGTTGTTTTCAAATATTCTTGTTGAATAAATTTAATTCTTGAAATCGAATTATTCTCAATTGTTGGTCTATTATAAACATCAAGACCTAATAAATGTAATGGTGTTGATAAGATTTGCATACTAATTGGTAATAATAATTGAGCAGTTGTGTCTGCTTTGGATTTTTCCATTTCTAAGTCACGTTGCATGCGTAAGGATATGATCGCTGGTAATGAAAATGATGCTAAAATTGTCATACTATCACGAGTTGCAAATAGCATATATGATGGTAATCCCATTATTTTTGGTGGACCAGTACCAAACATAGATGCAAAAGCTTTGTCTTTTAAAACACTTAAAGTAACATTTGCGATTGATCCACCAATGAATTTAGGATAGAATGGTGACTGTTTGCTTCGTTCACATAATGCTTCAATGGAATTACCAACAATATAGGTTCCAGAATAAACACCCCAGATGAATAGAAATGATGGTTGTTTGAAGAAATAAATTGGTTTGAAAAACAATGTTTTGATTCCATTTATTAGAGATGGAATCAATGGTTCTAATCCACTTGCATTTGATACTATTGCTTTATCAACAATAGAAATAGCTGGAGCTGAAAATATTAAACAAAATATAATTAATTTTATAACGATTTGCGATGAGAAAAGTATTTTATATATAATAAGATTTATATTTCATATCGAGCTAGTAACCGTCTTACCAACAGATAATGCTGACGATATAGCTACTAATGATTCCATTCCAATGCGAACCAACAAAGGTGAATGATCCTCGCGTTGAACGTAACTTCCATCATCTCCTCCCATTATTTCGTCGCTTGTTCTTGTATGATACCTTTTTTATATTGAATATGTACAGTATATTACTGTAAATTGTTTATGATTTATGATGTTCATATGTATTTTTGCTGTTGTTGAACCTCTTTTTTATTACCCCCGCCCGCCGGTAATCTTGATTTCTCTTTTTTTTAATTAAATAGTATGACATCTTCAAATTTTGTTTCGCTTTGTTCTGTTCGATTAATTGAACATATTGGAACTATTTTAAAATGGATTGACATTGGGAATGGGAATACCAGTAATTTGGAAGCTAATTTAAATAAAAAATTATTAATAGATTTACCTAAAGAAGGTCTGAAGTCTGAAGGTATAAGAATAATTGTAGAATTATTAAATAATATATATGGTTTAAAACAATAAATGATGTCCTTGTATAATTTGGATTCACAAGAACTGCAAGAACTATTCATGATTCGTGTGTCTACACGAATTTTCTTATTATCCGGTTTATACAGCAGTAGTTTATATACTAATATTTATTTATGGATGAGTTTAAATAATAATAGTATAATACAAAATATAAGAATACAGCACAAAAAGCAATAGAACACAAATTCATTATACGATTATACAGTCATGGAAAATATTATTTGGGTAATACCTTCATGTCATTGTATTGTTGTGTGTGTTTATTTATAAAGTGTAACATATATATAATTAAACTACATTATTAAGGTTTATTCAACTCTCGATTCTACCATTTTAGATATAAAGTTTAATTTTGATAAACAATATCAGCAAAATGAATTTCAAGAAAGTGGATGAAAATGGATTTTATTGTCCCTTTCGTGGAGTAACTGTTGTTTGCGCTTGGATGACTACGGTAGATCATATGAATGTAGACAACTCAACCGCTGATTATGAAGATGAGAGTGGAAATCAACTTAAACCAATGGCATCCATGCATATACAACGAAAAATCTTCAATTATTTATCGAATCATTCTTTATTGGCACAATACTACGCACCGCTTCCTTTTGAAAGCTATCACATGACAACCATGGATCTGATAACCATTCGCGACACCTCTGTTGAAGGATGGGTTGGGTATATAGATCAGAATCTATCAACGTTTCAACATATTTTTCAAGTTATTTCAAATCCTGCAAATGTATTATTTCCGGTGGTTTCAGTTGCTTCATTTGTGGTATCAACTGTAATATTGCTCATTCTGAAAGTTGATGACTCGCAAATAATTATTGAACAAGTTGCAGAAGAATTGAATCTGAAAAATAAAATTCCAAAAGAATTTCATTTCACTTTAGCTTATCAATTCAAACCAATTCCAGCTGATCATCTAACACAAATAAAATTAGACTTCGCAGAATTCATATCTCAATTGTATTCGAATGGTGATTTGAGTAATATACAACTGCATCAACCCAAATTATGTTCATTCGAAGATATGACCCTGTTTACACCATGGACAGCAGAAACAAATCCTTTTCTAGTATAATACAAAAGGGCTTTTATACTTTGTTTGTTTTCGACCCGTAATTATTTTTTTTTCTATTTTCGATTAATAACGCTTGTTTCTATTTAATAGTTTTGCCTTTTCTTTTAAAATATGTACATTCTTTTAATTTAAAAAGTGAAATGATTAAAAGGAAAATTGTTTTAACATAAATTAATAGGATACCAGTGTTAAGGACGAGGACGAATTGGATGAACAGGGAGGGACATAAGCCCACCCCAAAATTAAAAGATTTGTTGCAGTTTCATGCAGATTATCTAACTTATATTGTAGATACTATAGTAATTGTGTAATGTTCAAATAGATTTTTATTTCATTGCTTCAATAGCTAAAAAACCGTTATCAATTGTAGTTTCCTTCGATGAATATTTTAACGAAACTTTCAAGATTTCGCTAGGAACAGATACACCAGAACTACTATCAATAAAATCAATTGATTTTTGAAGTGCTTCGGAACATTCATGTAAAGCTTGTAGAAGTTGTTGTTCACGCTGTTGATGTGAAAATAGTTGTTCATGATGTCTTACACTCATTCTCACAAGTCTTTGTCTCAATTGATCTCTACAAAAATAATTATAACATGAATATAACGCACATTGCAAGTATATAGTAAATAATACGTACATCAAAGCACTAGCAGCATCTGCTGCATCTTGAACAACATTATCAACATTTTCCACAGGTTGTGGCTCTGCTTCAACTTTAATATGCGTACGCTTGTGAACATCTAAATACTCCTTTAATTTAAATCTTTTCCCACAACTTGGATGATCACAAATCCATTGTTTGTCTTGAGAATGAGTTTGTTCATGACGTTTCAAAGAGCATTTTTGTACAAACTCTTTTGCACAAACTTTGCATTTAAATGGTCTCTCACCTTATTTATTTAACATTAAAAAAATGTTTAATTAAAATTATGTCGACGAATTAATAGAATTACTTAAAAATTATTTTACCTGTATGTGTTCGTGTATGTCGAGTTAAAGACCAGCGACTGCTGAATTCTTTTAAACATCCAGGAAATGTACAATGCAATATTTCATCTCCTTCTTCTTCTTCACCTGATGGTGGTTCTTCATCAGAATCAATTGAAGATGGTCTTTTACTGTTATTATCTCCTGTCTCAGTTGGTTTATTGTTTGTATTGTTGTTTGTAAATGGTACAGCGCCACTGTTAGCTTGATTATTATAAGCAGCTCCATTATTCAATTCGGGCAGCGCCCAAATTAAACCTGTCAAATTTGACATTGTCGTACAGTACAAAAGCTAGTTGCTTCTGAATTTTTAATCAAGTAGTGTTGAGGTGGTGATGAGGAAGGTTAGAACATTTGCGAAAAGAAATCTGAGGTGAATTTTTGATGTAGAGAGCGGAGAGAATGTTTGTTCATTAACTTATTTACAATTTTATTATTTTTAACAATAACTTAATTATTAAGAGAATTATAGCAATAGAAAATGAAAAAAATGATTGAAGTAATGGTAGTTAATTTGAGGGGTGGAAGCATAACAGTTGGTTGACAAGTGTCAAATGTCGACTGATAAATTTTACAAACAAAAATAATTGTTAAAATACAAAAATATTATGTTTGTCAAAACAATGAAAAATGTTGTGATTACAACATAAATTTATGTCAATATATGGAAATAAATGCCGCCAAAAAAGAGTGTTTTACACCAAGTGTATTATTACGATTGTCGAAAAAATTATATTGTCAGACAATATTGCTATTTGTCAAAACATTTTTATTTTTTGTTCGACAAAGTTTGAAACTTGTTTGTTGACCATAAAAAATTTGCATTACAATAAAATTTGTCAGACGGATGTCATTTGACACTTGTCAACCGGTTTTGATAAACTGTCAAATGGAACAGATATTTTTAAGAACTACTGTTGATATTAATTACTAATACATTTCACTTTAACTTCCTGAACTTCCAGTAACCATTTACTATATATATTTTTTATTTCCGTTTATATTTATAGTCCTTTTAAAATCTAAAATCTCTTATTGGTAAAATAATAATTTAAAATTAATAAACAGTATGAAATCATATCATTAAGCTAAAATCCTTAAATAATTATTTAATCAAAGCATAAACACGATATCATAATTTGGTACACCAGTTCCAAAGTATGCACCTCCGAATTCATTTGATTTTATCACAGTATAAAAACTATATCCTTCCCAATAAAGATTTCGAATGTGTGCAACCATACCAGCACTATCATGAGTTATTGACCACATTTCTAAAAAATAATTAAAATAATTTAATTAAGTTAATCAAATAAATCAAAGATCGTTTATTTATACCTTTAGGAGCATCTTTATCAATACAATCCATGAAGTCATCAGTTTTCAAAATTCCAGGTCTATTTAGCAAAGCTTGGCCCTGAAGATTTTCTGGCTTTCGGAAATGAACATAAGCTCTTAAATGAAGCGAAGTCTCATAACTTAATCCAACGTAATTTCCGTTTATGATAACCTTTTTTGTGGTATCAAGCGCAATAGCTCCACGAGGTAATAAAGCGCAATCATGATCTATTTTCTTGATTGTAAACGTAAGGCGATGAACTTCTCTAAAACGTTCAACTGGCGGCGCCTCGGGATCTTCAGGTTCAGGATCCTCACCGTTGTAAGCAAAAAATGAAGGGTCTCCTAAAAATGCAGATGTGATAACTGATGCTTGTTTTTCGTATTCCTCAGTAATCGGTGGAAGCGCTCTTAACGTATAGTCTGAAGTTGTGCTTTAAAATAAATATTGATTAAATACTGGTGTGAGTTGTGAGAAATTTATAGGATAATTGGAAGATTTCTCACCAAAAATAAAACTTTTTTACTGGAAACTCATCAAATGGATTAATATTATGAACTATTAGGTAATCTTGAGTTGATCCAAATATTTTCCCCCAGAAATACATTTTGCCGACAAGGTTCTCTTGTAGCTTGCGTTGAAGCATCCCTACCTCCAGTCCAGAAACCTCTTCATTATTTAGAGAGTAACCAGACAGCGGACCAATTCGAGCAATGCTGTTAATTTCCATGTATAATATATTGAGGTTTTCTTTGATATTGTCCTAAATATAGGTGATTTCAAAACATCAAAACCAGAAAAGAAAAAAAGCGAAACGTTCTCAAGATTATTTAGCGTTATACAGTAGAAAAAATTCTACCACACAATCCATTCATAAAGTTATGTTACATATAAAACTTATTCAGCTTTTGTCTAGTTTTGCTTAGTTGATTTATCTTGCTTAGTTGATTTATCTTACAATTCTTCTTATTATTCTAGTTTTGCTAAGAATTCATCTTTGTATCTCGTGTTCTGTCATAATTACAGTAAGACAACAAGACAACTAAGTAAATCTGTAAACAATAAAAATTGCAAGTAATGGATAGTATTATTACTGAAGTCGCTCTATCCAATAATATAAATGAAGCCATCGAATTGTTCGATAGAATATTTTATTATATTGCACCAACCAACACCATCAACCTATACCCGAATAATAATAATACTGGTAAAGTGAACAATATCAATGATTTCCCTGGTATATCTTTAAATCCGAATACCATTTCGCCAAAACAATTAGATGCAATTAAACAGTTATCAGGATTTTTAATTAATTGTAAAACTACAATTGATAACATGCGATTAAAAGAATTGTCAAACAGTTCCAATAATTTTAATAATTTCATTCCTGTTCAAGATTCAATTGAATTATTTCATTCACCCACTTCTTTACCCTTATCAATGACTTTAACTCCATTTGAATATATTAAACAAAATCAACAAAAAGAAAAAAGATTACAAAGTACAATTACCATTTTACAAGAGTATTTAGTTAATGAACTTAACCGTTCTGAAGAACTTGAATTGAAGTTGAAAGCAAAGGATATTGAATTGCTGCAAGTAGCTGATGAAAAGCATGAATTAGAAAAGAAGTATTTGAAAAAGAAAAGTGGTATGTCAAATGGAACTCTATACAATTATGATGTATCTGATGCTGAAAACGAAGATATTATTGTATTAGATGATTTCAATGAATCAAAAGAAACAGTGATTTTGAATGGCAAATCTGTTGCAAATAATTCTACAAAAGTCTCAATCAAAACAAAAACTAAACAAAAGAGTAAAACCACAGATCCTTCCACATTCATAGGTAGGCACATTCGTAAGAAATTTAATAACGAAATGTTTTTTGGATTAGTCACAAGATATGTTGCTCCATTTTATGAGGTAAATTTATAAATTATATTGTCTACATTAGAACAATTGATTAACTGTATTTCAAATATACAATGATATTTGGAAAAGAGCTTTATAATTAAAATAATTTATGTGTAATTTTTTTGAAGGTGGTGTATGAAGATGCTGATTTTGAAGAGTTGGCTACCTATGAAATCAAGGAATTGTTGTGGTTGGGTTCAATTTCTTCAATTAAAATAGAGCAGTGTAGAAAACATGCAAAACGGTTGGCTAAGTTCGATGTCATACTTGCCTTGGAGAGAACCTCGGATGGATTTGAGAAAAAAATGAATGATGCACCTGATATGACAAACCATTCGTATCAAATCGCAAATGATTATCACTCGCAAAAAGTCATTGCAAATATCCAGAAAAAACATGACGTGATAGAAATAAACGATAGTAGTGCTACCGGTAGTAGTAGTAGCTCTGATACAGAACGTTCAGATATAAAAAGGTTTAAAGTTGATCAACGTCATTATGATGAGAATGTCGACGATGTTTTTTTCTGATGGTCTCTTGATTTTGTTTGAATATTAACTTGTTCGCAAAATATTTAGTAAAGAATATAAAATAAAAATTTATTTGCATATGATTTGAAAAACACTTTGGTTTAGATGATTAACACAGGTGTTAAGCAGCTAGTATTAGATTAAAACTAAATAAAATAGTTTTCAACCAACAAATATAATTAAGTTAAGCACAATTGCTACGGTATTAAAACAAGACCTCACAAATGGTACTTCTAAGTTACGCAACTGTTCCACATGATACTTTATAAAAATAAAATACTGCACATGTGAAAATTGACAACTCATGGGCAACTAACAGGACTAGTGAAAGAGCAGTTAATTTATAAGTTAGGATAGGATGGAGGTCCGGACAAGATTCCACATTGGCCTTGTTTTTGACTGACTCCACGTTGTAATAAGATATAACCATCTTGTCCCCAAGAGGTTCCCCAACTGTTCTTAACTTTATAATAATCAACACCGTTAAGAGTTCCGTAACCGACAGCTAAAACACCGTGGTCAAGGTTGGTACCACAAGCGGCAGTGAAAACACCGGATTTATACAATTGGAAAGCAGCTTGGTCAGCTTCAATGGCGACTGATACTGGTTGTTGGGCAAGGGCAGACATCATAGCAGAATCAGAATTAGTTGCGACATCTGTGAAAGATTTTGGTGCAACGGCAGCAATCTTTCCGCAAGTTGCGTCAGCACAAGTACCGGATTTTTGGGTAGTTCCAGAAGTATAAGGATATTTGGCTTCAGTGCAGAGACCCTTGTTCTTTGTGATCCAAGCAAAAGCGTTATCCATTAAACCACCATTGCAACCCATATCTTTACCACCATTCTTGTAAGTATCACAGTCAACTAAGTGTTGTTCTGAGAAGGAAGTAAGAGCATTTCCCTAAACAGCGAGAAATCTTTTAGTTCACTTTTGATAGGTAAATGAAATAACAAGACAAAGACAAACCTTGATTTTGTAAGCTCCTTCTAAACTTCCAGTGGTTGAGAATGACCAACAACTGCCACATTGGCCTTGATCTTTAACACCAGTAACTGCACCAGTGGTGGTCCAATCAACTGAGGCAGGAAGAGTTGAGATATCAGCAGGAGCTTCGTGGGTACTGGAAGCAGGAAATGCAGGCTTTTCAAGACCAAGTCTAACATATTTTCTCCATTCACTGAAAGACATGTGTGAGAATTTGTTATGGCCTAGGGTATAAGTGGCGTTTTTGGCATTGTGTGTTGTGATGATATCATCGTTGTTGGCGAAGTTTTGAAGCATGTGAACAAATTCTTCTCCACTGGTTGCTTTCATGTTGAAAGATGAGAGCCAATTGAAAAATTTCTCTTCATAGTAACCTCTTTCTTGGAGGTTGGCAGAACTAACAGCAATCTGTAATAAATAATATGCGAAAGTCACAATAAGATCTTTTTAATTAAAGGAAAATTTTGAACTCACAATTGAGGCGAGGACGGCAAATTTGAACATTCTTTAAGATACTGTATATATCAGAAAAAAACTAAGATGATTGGTTGAAAATGTGTTTAGTTTTACATTTATTTTTCGTATTCTTTAGATCCATTTTTGTCCCCCTTGAAATTTCTTTTCCCACCCCTAATTTTAACGAATCTTTAACGGTCAATTACTTTTTGTAAACAATATTTACTTTTTATCTGCGTTATGCCTATGCTAATCAAATTATGCCTCAAA
>VKHH01006530.1:0-18288 GCA_015144975.1 Epipyxis sp. PR26KG
ATTACAGGTAAAACAAGTTACTATATTCCTGGTATTATTATGTAAAATTATATTATAGAAAAATTGTAAATGTTTTATACATTGCATGATAATACGTCGTGACATGTGTCATGACATGTGTCGGACATATGTCATGACATGTGTCGGACATATTATTATGTCAGTACATGGGTCATGAAGTAAAGTTTATCCCTTTCTGATAAAACAAAACACTCATAAGATAAAAATTGTAACGTGACAAAATAAATTTCTTACCTCCAGCTGGAGCCGAATTTCCTATGAAACAACGCGAATGAAATTAGTTCATGGGGAAATATTGAATGGAGAAATGGATTGATACCTGTTGGTTGTTGTTGGTCTTTGTTTTTTCCAAGCAGTGATGATGGATGATGATGCTGCCCAGCTGCCCAGGTTTTTCATCAAGAAGGCAGTAACTATAAACATTCAAGAAGGCAGTAACTATATATATATATCTAATGTTGTTTGGAAATTCAGAGACCGGTTACAAGAAAACCACCGCACTTATTTTTGAAAAAACTAAACCAACAACGCAGAAAAAAAGATCTACAGTTTGCAATAAAGATCTTTTGAGTTCATTAGAAAAAATGGAATCAGTGGAAAATAATTTTTATTTAAAGAAAGAATAATTCAATTCTTTAATTATATTTAAAAAGTCTATTTGCTAATAAATACCAATAATTCCGAATTCTCAAAGATGTAAAAATCTCATTAAATTCTATTTCCTGAATTTGTAGTGCTGGATTTGCAGTATTGTATTGTTTGGTGACTACTGTATAATTGCATAATTCCGAGAATTTTGCTTCGTGAATGAATGAATGAATTAATAGGAGTTATTTCGGTAAAGAATGAATGAATGAATGACATGAACGAAAAGAATATTTGAAATAAAATTCTTATTAACAATTCTTATTTAACTTAAATTTAAGTAATAATAATAACAATACTATCTTTTTGATTTTCCTCATCATATGAACACATTGGCGGTAACCTGGGTTACCGCATAAATTATAGGAGGTTAACAATTAAAATCCAAAATAAATTTTCTAAAATTTTTTCTAGCACGAATTGGAAAGATCTAAGTAGCACAAACTATTAACAATGTCAATATAATCACAACAACATCTTAATACTTCAGAAATTGTTATTGCTTCGCACGCAAACTTCGATTCAAGGTTTAGTTGTTTAACGTAAAACGATATAATACGGTATATAAAAAAAACACTGCATTGGAAACTGCATCATTTTATTTATTATTATTATCATTTTATTATTATTTATTATTATTAGTTTACGGTATTATTCCAGTATTATTGATTTAAGTTTAGATATTTTATATACAACAACGTTGCCAATAAACCTTTGCTGGCAAATAAACTGTTATAATACACCATGGAGTGGATTGGTGGTATCTGTATGACAGAGAAAGATATTTTAGATTGTTTAGCGCAAGATGAAATTGTAATAAATGACAAGAATGATAATATATCACTCTCATCTATCATCACGTTTGAAAGCATCTTTGAAACAGAGCAAAATATTTTAAATTGTCAGGTTCAAGATGACATTGAAATAAATGACAATAATGATAATACACCATCTTCTACAACCATAGTTGAAAACATCGTTAAAACAGAGAAAGATATTTTAGATTGTTTAGCTCAAGATGAAATTGAAATAAATGACAATAACGATAATACATGTCTCTCATCTTTAACCACCATTATTGAAAACTTCTCTGTACAACCAAATGGTGATAGTCTTAATAATTTGACTGATAAACAGAGAAGTGTTCAATGTTTAATGTCATCAACTGCGCTTCGTTTGGCGAAGGCATCAGAAACATCATTGATTTTCACTAATGGAGAATTCAATAAGATCGGGGGGAAATCAACAAGATGTCTGAGTAAGAAGCGACGAAAGCTTCATATTAAGCACTACAATATTGATGATAAAGCTGGAGATATAATTAAGAGAAGAAAGGAAGATGAATTATTATTAAATTTGAATAAAAAACGAAATAGTCAATATTTTCAAACTTCATTCTCATCACTGTTTGACAACCAATTATATGATTATCCGAGTCTAATTGATCAGTCCCAACCATTAGCATTATTTCCTGCTACTTTTGGATATTATTTTAACACTTCCGATAGAGAAAACCTTGCTAAACTCATCACAATGAGATGTCATCCAAATATGGAGTTTAGAGCTGGACGAAATTATGATCAAGCGTTTTATGGAAGAGATAATTTTATCAATTTTTGTTTTTGTTTTTTCATTTTGTATCCTGATTTTATAATTTCTGTGAAAACCCCTAAGAGGATTGGCAATCAAATAATGTGCACTTGCAATAGCAAATACACAGAATGTTTGCATGCTATGGAAGTTTCCGCTAAAACAAATAATATCAATTCGAGTGATGCTACACCTTATATTATGAGTGAGCATTACAAATCAATTATTGCGAATCAACCAAAGCAATTCTATGAGGTTACAGCAATTCAGCATTTCACAATGACTTTTTCAGCAGATCATTTGATTACAAACTTCGCATGGACAACAGAATTCTTTTTTCAACCATTAACTTTGGATGTGAACAACTAATCATATTATATTTCTAGAACTTGTTGTCAGGTAGATTTATATTTTTGATGATAACGTTCATACCTGAAGTGGTTTATTCATTTTAATACAATCTTAAATATTAATTATGTTAAAGTAAAACATTAATAATAATAATGGAATAAACTATATTAAATGTTAAATTATGTTAGATATTCTTTAATATAATTATCTGGTTATTTCATACCATCGAATATTCATCTTGTAAATCGAATATTCATACCATGATGTAATTGATTTACAGATTTATTATTATTTGACCAGATTTTATGATTTGATCGAAGTTTTTATTTTTATATAAATGAAAGCTACATAGAGCTTAATTTTTTTAACCTTTATTTATTTTATTGTTGATAGTAAATAGCTGTTTTTATTGCTATTTTTGATTCGTACTATCATTTTATTTTGCGATATTAATTATAAGTATTAATAAAGAAATTCTTTCATATTTATGTATATTTACATTATTATTTTAAAGCTCACATTCTGGCTAACACACACTTAATAATTGTGAAATCCCGCATAGCATATCTGGATCGTAACCCTGATTATTTTATTATAAGATATGAACATCGGTGATAATTATTATTGCAAGAAAATCTGTTACTAATGAGATCGAATGCATTAATTATTTTCAAAGTAATTAATATTTTATTTAAAATATATCTAAAACCATATCAGAACTACTTAAATTGTGAATAAATTTTTGCTATTTGTCATTTCACTCCATCACAGACTGGGATTCAAAGAACTTAAGCGATAAATAGTTATGAAAATATTTTACTCTTGTTGCAAAAAAATTATTTATATTATTTAATAAAATCGAGTGGTGGCACTCATGTCCTATTTGATATATAAAAGAATAAATATAAACATTACATCTGGTTTAAAAATATTTTATCATGTATGTGTTATTTTAAGTTATTTTTAATTTTTATGACACATTCTCCGCGGGATTTCCAGTGTGGTGGAAGAATGGAATCCGGAATTCCACGAGTACAAAATAATAAGGTACTAAGGTACTAGAAGTCTAAAAGTTCCTATTCGAATTCAAAGTTACACTTCGTTCTCTTCTTCCAGTTATCTTATCAGATTTGTTTTATTTTATTCGGATGTAGCATCAGATATCAAATCATGAAATTAAAAATTAAATATCAAATGAATCGAATAATCAAATGCCACTATAATTTACAAAATAATTTTGCTGATTATTTTTCAAATACCGGTAAGCTATGATATCAATCCCTACTGACAGAACTGAACAAGATATTTTGAATTGTTTGGTGCAAGATGACGATAACCTATCATTATCTTCGGTTACTCTTGTATCTGGATCATTTGTTGAAGTGAACGACTTAAACTCTTTATTCAACCTGAATGAGAATAATGATAATAATCATTTGCTCGTTCCACCTAATTCAATATATACTGATAACTTACCAAAATCAATCAATTCAAAATCTAATGAAGGATGTGAACTCCAACAAGTTATTTCGACAAGACGACTGAACCACAATCGAAGAAAATATCATATCAAACATTATGCAGTTAATGATGCAAAACCTTTCGATATCGTGAAAAAAAGAAAAGACGAAGAAGAACTTTTATTAAGCATTCATAAACGTAGAAACAATAAATATTTTCAAATAAGTTTCTCTTCACGATTTGATAACGAGCTATATGATTATCCAAACCTCATTGATCAGTCTCAACCATTAGCATTATTTCCCGCTGCATTGGCATATTATATCAATTCTTCTAATGCAAGCAACATATCAAAGCTGCTCAATTTACGATGCCATCCTGATATAGAGTGTAGATTTGGTCGAAATTTTGATAGTCCTTTGTATGGAAGAGAAAGTATTCTAAGATATTTTTTGACTTTATTAATATTATATCCTGATTGGATAATTACAGTTAAAACGCCTGTAATAGTGAATAATCAAATGATTCTGAACTGTAAATCCAAATATATTGAGAGTTTGGAAACACTTGAACTTGCTGCGAGAATGAATAATGTAACATTGACAGACCCAACTCCATATCAGCGCAGCGACAGTTATATATCAAACTTTGCTGTTAAACCAAAGCAATTTTATGAGGTTACTGCAATGCAAACCGTAACTCTAACATTTTCATTAGAACATTCCATTACGAAATTCATAGTTGAATCACAATTTTCTTTTCAACCGATAGTAATTGATGAAAACAATGACTCTACATAATTATTTCATGTTTTAAAATTATTCTAAATATTTATATTATTATGATATTTTGAATTGCTAACCATTCATTTTTATTTACAAATTCCATTTTTTTTAAAAACATCCATTAGTTATTTTCGGTTGCATTATTCTGCATAATCAATAAGTGGTTGTTTAAATAATATATTAATTATAATCAGTTGATCAAATTTTTCAGTTCTTATAATCGGTATATACAAATATTGAATTGATTTATTAATGTTTATTAATTTATTGAAAGAATTTTTTATTTCACTTTGACTATGACTTTTGCATCTAAAATTAATAACTTTAAATTTAATTATTGGTTGTTAATAATTCATTAAATTTTGAAAGTCTAAATATAATCGTTTGATTGAATACTACTACGAAGGAATTTATTTTATTAAAATCAAATATGAATCTTATTATATGAGTATTTATAATGACTCCACTACTTAATTGAATAAATCATAAAAAGCAAGTCAAATTGATGTTAATTTTGAGTATTATAAAGGAATTATTAGGTTCCGCGAATAATATAAACTTGAAAATATTATTCTAGTCAGTGAATGCCGTCCCGGCATCAGGTGCCCGAAATACTTCCTATATGACAAAATTTAATGATTACTTTGCTATTTTCACAAAATCATACAAAATTATATGATTCTCATGACTTGTTCATTGTCCTATTAAGCAAAGTTGTGATATTGATTTTTTTATTGGTTTGCTTCATTATTTATGCTCAGTGATACATAGTAGAATAATCGAAGCACCATTAGACCAATAATATGATACCAATCCCACACATAATGGAAACCGGGGTATAAAGTGGGTAGAGTTTTTTTTGTTTAAAAGTTATAGAGTTTTAGGTTTATTTTTATGGAATCAACAATATCTACAATATCACAATATAAAGTATTGAGAATAATTACTACCGGTGGTAACTTAAATGAAATTTTCACGAAAATTCCCAGATCATATGATCATCCATTCATTCATCGTTCAAATTTTTTTTTTAATAAAATAAAGTCTGGAAATGAGAGTAATTATGAACATGTTGTTCTGTAAAAAAAGCTTGCAACACTTTAGTTTTATTTTCGCTATGATAATTATTCCTATTTGAATTTAGGAAATTTCTTATTGTGGTATTGTGGTGCCCTGTGGTTATTAAACTATGTTGAAAGTGGATGTGAATGATACAACAGAACAAGATATTTTGAACTGCTTAGCGCAAGATGATGACTTTGGTGGTGAATATTCACTGTCCAATTCAGTACGAACAAGCATAGAATTGAAAGTATGTGAAAAAGATGAAGATAACTTGACTTGTTCTATTAATAATACTGAAAATTCCCAACCAAGTATTCCACAAAGAAGTTCAATCGACTTAACGAAAGGCGAATTCGGTCGCAAAGAAGTAGTGTCAATGAGGAAGCTAAGTGAAAAACGTAGACGATTTCATATTAAGCATTATGAAACTGAAGATAATACAAGTTTGATTTTTAAAAAGAAAAGAGATGACGAATTATTATTAACAAAAAGAAAAATTAATAAATATTTTCAAACATCGTTCTCCTCATTGTTTGATAATAAACTGTATGATTATCCCAATCTGATTGATCAGTCGCAACCCTTAGCTTTATTTCCTGCGGCGTTAGGCTATTATTTGAATGCCTCTGACACGAGGAGTTTGTCCAAGTTAATTGCTATGAGATGTCACCCAGATATGGAATTCAAATTTAGTCGCAATTTCGATCTATCACTGTTTGGAAGAGATAATTTCATAAAGTATATGCATGGTATCGTTCAATTGTATCCTGATTGGATTATGTCAATTAAAACCCCTGTACGATTTGAGAATCAAATTATGTTTACCTGTTACTCAAAATATATTGAATGTTACCAAGCAATGATATTAGCAGCCAAAACAGGTCGTTTAAGTATAAGTGATACACCAACTCCATATCGGCAAAGTAATAATTATGTATCAAATCTAATAAAGAAACCCAATCAATTCTATGAAGTGAATGCTGTTCAAAATATTACAATAACATTTTCTGCTGATCATTTAGTAACAAAATTTTTCTCTCAAGCAGAATTTTCATTTAAACCAATTGATGTGGCTGATGAAAATTAGTCGGAATGGTGTTTGAATATATTTAATAACACAATTTGAATAAATTAAAATCGATATCGTAAGAATTATAGTCGGAACAAGTTGGAGAATTGATATTTTCTATATATGATGCATTTTGATAAGCATTTTTGATAAAGCAAACTTTTAAAATGAATTTATTACTTTAAAATAACTATTTAATTTTATTATAACTGTGTTTGTGTGATGTTTGTTGATGATTATTATAAGAGGCAAATATTTGAAAAGAAATTGTTTTTATAAGAATTTTGATTGCTTGTGTTTTTATTGCAATAAATATATCGTGTTCTGTTGTTGTTTTTTCAATTAAGGTTTGATTGTTTGTTATTTCATGTATCTTCAAAATAATAATTAAAATAACTTTATATGAACTAACCAATTTCATTTTGTTAAAATATGTGAACAAAAGAATATAACTTGTTAACCAAATACAACAACGAAAACTATTTAATAATATATTTTTATTACTGTTATTTATATCACATTCTAGCTTCATTTTACATATTTGAATCATCCAAAATATTTGTTATTGTTTTTGGAGATATAAATAGTTTAGGATATGTCTTCTCAAATGTTACAACAACAAAAAAACTAAACTCTATCAACAAAAAATATTTTTATCAACAAACACACAAACTCAAAACAAACTATCAAATTTAATTGAAAAAACTCTAATAATTCAAATTTAACAAGGAAAATTATTATTGTTAATTATATAAATTAAAATTTATATAAATTAAAATCTATATATCGGATATCATGAAATTATAACTTCTATATTATTTATTTTTTCGGTTTTTGTCTTCCAGCATTAATCGTTCGTGATACAAACCCAAATCTTTCTTGCTTTGTTTCCATCGAATCCAATAAGCATAGCAGCAAATAACAATAGTTCCTGTAATGAATATAAATGCAGCACAATACCATTCAACATAACTAGGGACGCCATGTGATACAATGATCGGAAAAATAACAATTTCGATAGCAATTATCAATATAATTGCAAAACAATACCAAACATACCAATCCAATAATGTGTTGTAAGATACTTGCGGTAAAGATGAACTAGCAACAAGTTTATATGCAACAGCAGTTAATAATAATGTTAATACGATACCAAGTCTTGTCCCGGTATCCATTTTAGTTCCATCTTCGTTAATACCAAATGATAAAAATGAAATCATTCCTAATGTGAAGATTGGTACCATAACGTTACTTACATAATAGCCTGGTTTACGGTTTAAAGCAATAGAAAAGTTGATTCTAGGATATATATAACCTGAACTTGATTCAGATGGATCACTTTCAGTTGGATGTGCGAACACAAAACTCTTAAAAACGCAATCAAATATTGAAGCTAATTGAAAATTATTCACCATAAAAATACTCGGATAATCTTCATTCTCGAGCAGTATAATACTACCATTCGGTTTACTAAATGTTAAACACATATTTAACAATTGTTGATCAAATGGAAAATATTCTAATTCCATTCGTTCACTAAACAATCCTTTATGACGTATCTTTATCGTATAATCATATGTATTTTCAACCATCGAAGATTTTGAAAAGGAGTTATATACAACTTTGTCGTTTTCTTCCAGAACACCAAGAAATTCAATGCACTTGATGATATCATAGATTTGAAGAAATTGATCAATCATCATTTGATCATATTCTGTAGAAATCCCTCTTAACCTTAACTCACAATATGCATCAGCTTTAAAGCATTGATCAACGGTATTTATATCACTTAGTGTATAAATTGACATTCGACAATGAAACTTCAAAGGAGTGGCGAAGAATAAATATGGCTTTAATTCTTGATTCTTATTATTCAGTTGTCGTTTTACTATAGTCATGTTTCCCCCTTGATGGGATGGGAGTTGCATTTCCCAATTGAATTGGAAATTATTGGTTTCCCAATTTTCAATGTTTCGTGGTAGCTTACAATTCAAGCAATGACGATCGACTGAAATACTAGATAATTTCCAAATTCCGCCAAATTTGGAGTTGACTAAACAAATCAGGTGATTATTGATATATCCATCGATATAGTACCAGTCAGGCATTGGGGTTTCCAATTTCAGAAACAGACTTACATTCATATCTTCATTGATTCTACTTTCCTCAACTAGATTTTCTTCAATTATATTACTTACTCTTCCATCCGTCTAATCGATTTTTATTAAAGCTTTCTGTTTGGTGGTAGAGGGGTAAATCGATCTTATTGATGACATATTTTCTCTGAATTAATGCGGAAATTCTTTCTTGTTGGTATGTGTGAGATTTATAAATATAATAAAAGATTATGATTTTTGAAAACGGTTTCGATTCCTGAAATTTTTAGGATTTGGATCTTAGATATTTTAGTCTAGATGTAAAAGTAAAATATCTTCGTAATATGTACTTAATGCTATGAAGTCAATCAATCTTGAAATATTCGTATTTTATTTTTAACAAACTCTCAAAACTTGCACCACCACTCCACTACATTTTCCTGAATCGGGAATTTGGAGAAGAATATTTTTATAAACTTTTTAATAAGATAATTGAAAGCAAATTTAATATTAAAAATTGTCTGAATCGATTCGAAAATGGCATCTGGATTTGGTCTAAAAGGTGGACCTGGTCGTTGCTTTCATGATTTTCAAGTGTTCCAAATATGCATGGTAAAAACCCGCATCTTATCTCTTATCTGCTATCTGCTATCTCTTTTTCTTTAAATTATCCTGATAGCGTAAAAAACCTGGTACATATCTATTCCATTATTTATGGAAGTATGAAGATTATTTATTCATCGTACAGTAAATTTTGGTGTTGTTTACTTTACGCCTTCCAATAGTTACTCTTGTCCGTCATTTCAACCATAACAATTAAATCTAAAACAAGCATTGTTTGTGTTTTGGAACAAAAAGCTAAGATGAACAAATAATCTTCATGCTTCTATAGTAGTTTCATAGTTTCATTCCTAGGACTAAAATCTGATTTTCGCTTTGTTTTAATAAACTATTGTTTCTATATCGCGTTTATACGTTTTGTTTCGTCATCGAAGCAGGCTAATTTTGTAAGAGCTCTAGAAAACGCATAGTAATATACAAGTATAATTACCAACTTTTTATATCATTTATGTAAATACAAAATTTTGACTATTTTAAATTTTAAAGAAAAATTCAAAGGATGTCCAAGGCGAATGTAGAGTTTTGCGAGATGATTACTTGGATTGTTTGCATCTAGCTCATGCTATAGTAAGAACGAATTACTATATAGATCATCATCGAATTGAAATATATTATGAATTTTCGTTTGTATTATTGACTAATTTCGTTATAATAATTCCTTTAATAATTATTTTAGTTTGTTGCGAAGAGCAGCGCTAACCCAAATCGATTTGGACATATTAAAAATAAGGGTGAAGTGCTTCCTACACCGAAAGATGGTGATGGAGGACATCACCATCACTAGCATATAATTCTGTCATTAGTTTTCACTATGATAATTTTAAAATTGTGCAGTCCGTCGTTCGTCAACATTTTCAGTTTTTTATATTTTGCGTAAGATTATTGTAATAAAATGGTATTCGCTGCAGAACTTAAGAGTATGTCCCGAGTTTGTGAATCGGTTTGGTGTAATATTATGCAGAGGATTGGTGCATGAATCCATGCAAATTATATCCCGAATCATTCATAAAATTTTCACTGATGCTATATTTCGTTTTAGCAAATCTATTCTTCTTTCTGCAATTCGATCAGTTTATAATTTAATATAATCATTGACAGTTTTAAATATAATGCCAGGACTGAAACCAATGGACGATTGCAGAACTGAAAATATGCATCTATCAAATGAATTATTCATATCCCATGGTAGATCATGCTCGAAAAATACATCATTACAATGCAATTTTATACTACTAACTTCATTTTCTTCTATATGCAATACATCGAAAACCTAATTATTATAAATATATGAATAAAAAATATTATAATTGTGTAATTTTAGTAATATGTTAGATCGCTTACATGGAAATGCTCTAATGCAAGGCGATAGATCGTATATTCACTCCATAATTCATTATTGTTTCCAAACCGATTCAACCAATCTGATTCATAATCATTATTATTTACACTATTGTCGTTTTTATAAACTTGATCGAAATTATATTGAATCAAGCCAATAGCTAAAATACTTCCATATGTACTTAATAATGCTGGGGTTACACTAAAACCAATAGATTCTAAACCATTATAAGATTCCGAAGAATTGTTTAGTCTAAGAAACTCTCTAGATCCTTTCCACCATTCCTTATGTACGTTTTGACTTTCATATTGATAAATGCCACGAAATTTCTCAGTATAAACTTTATCAGGTATCAAAATCTTTGATATATTCAATACATTGCATAATAATAAATCAGCATCAAGTGTTAGATAATACTCCGTTTTAACCCATTTTGAAATTAATAGTTTTATCGCCATTTGTAAAGCATAAGGAAATGTTTTATTAATAATATTTGATGGGTTTAAAAATAAATCTGATTCGTCAATTACTGTGATTGGAAAAGTAAGGTTTTGCGCTGCACCTTTCAACGGACCATTCAATACATGATATTGATTTGTGGGAACTATAATCAACATTTCAAGTACCACTGAATGAGGAATTATTTTCAAGGTATGCAATAAAATCAAGCTTCTAGGAAGATCATCTAAAATCAATGGTAATACTAATGTTATCAATTGATTGTTTGATTGTAAGATAATATCCGTTGATTGTATTAAATATTCTTGACTTGCAATCATATAAGTTTCATTATAATTTGTTGAAAACTTTAGTACCACTGAAAAGTATGATTTGTATCGATTCAATAATTCCAATCCAATTGAATTTTGCTTGATATCATCATTTTTGAACATATCTGAACATACTTTTGGATAATAAATTATAGTACTTTTGTTGAAGTTATCATAACAATGACATATTCTTCCATTAGCAGCAAGACAGAGTGATTGTAAGAGTGTTCCTTTAAATATATAATCATTAGGATGCATGGATAACTCCAAATCTAATGGCAATCCTATTTTATCTATATGAAGAACTTCAGGATTGTGAACTTTTAGATGTAAGCTCAAACCAAATACAACAATACTACTTAAAATAAAAAGGAACTTCATAACTTTCTTTTAATACAGATCCTAAAATATCAGCGTAAGATTTCTTGAGTCAGTATAGCGGTTAATTAAAAAATATAAACCATACAATAATTATACAGTAGTTAGGAACTAAAACAATTATTTTAGGCTATACACAAATCTAAAATTACACTATTACACTATGATTCTATAATTCAAGTTAGTAAGTTAGTTAATGCAAGCTACTGTAGTTTATATAAATATTTAAAAATATAATAGTTATAGAGTAACAGTGGATAGAATAATAGAAGAGATGAAGATAAAAGAGTAAAATTTTAAGAGATGCGACCAATCATCAATAAATAATAACTTATTATTAATTAACTTATCATAAACCGAATCAACCGTTACGAACGAAACTGTCGTAACTTCATGGATTTTCTGTTGGATATTTTGCTTGTTATATAAGTAATAACTTAGATATTTGCATTGATCAATTATCGTTTGTTGTTTAAAGAAAAATATGCTTCTGACGCTATTGTCTAAATAATACAACTACAAAACTACAATATACAATATACAATACATTTCTTTTTGTAGAACGCAGATATTTCATTAATTTATCCCATCAACACTTACTGCTTTCGTACTGTTCTGTAATATATAAGTAAGAAAATTTAGAATAAAATGCAAGTTCTAATCGTTAATGGATATGATGTTGACGATCATAGAAGTATGGAATTAGAATCATACAGATTATTTAAAGATCTGATTCTAAAGAGTTTTTTAGATTTAAATATTAATCTAAGTGGAATCATTCGCAGCACATTAGGACAAGAAAATCACTATATTGAGAGAAGATTAGATCAACTAAATGATTTCACTGTTTGTTGGGAACATGATAATTTAAATGATTTGTCCAAGTCATACTGTCAAAACTTCGATAAAATTGATATGATATTTATCGGAGGAGATTTATCTGTTTTACCTTGGGCTCCCATTTCAACCCAATTAGTTACTCTATTACAAATGATCGCTATCACTAAAAAACCTTGCTTTACTACTGGATTTGGCGCGTTTTTATCACTATATTCTCTTGCAACGAATGGCACCAGATTTCATTTGTTAAATGAGCCACATGGCGGAAATATTAAAACTTTGCCAGAATTTCCACGTTATTCTATTGGTAGTGGTCCTTTTCCTGGTGGTTGGTATGATAATAAAACAGGTGATATGTATGTATATGACCAAACAAATAAGTATTGGAAGCCGTCTTGCAATATAGGAATTCATCGAATTATGTCCAGTAGCCCCCCTATTGAAAATGTGTTACATACAACGAAGAAATATGCTCGCGATGATCATTTATTATCGTTTGATCAAACATCTGACGCTATTGATTTACACGAGGAAGTTATACGAATCAGAAATAAGTTTTTAAATTCACCTTATTTGAAAGGTTTTCATTCGAATAACTTCGTTTTAAAACTTTATCCTGAATATTATCTTAATCATGATGGAGGATTACCTACTAATGAACAAATTTTCGTTATGGCTGATTGTGATAAAGGTCCTGTATTACTTAGAAAAGAAAATATGATATTATTCACACCCAAAATCGAAGAGAAAGTAGGTTATTTGACTATATTCAATAAAATAATAAAGAATTTTATTATGGAATCATATCAAATTATTGTATCCAAAAATGACACTCAATGGAAAGAAAGTTCATTACAAGCTTATTTATTTGGTATAGATGAAAATAGAGGTGGTTCATATGATTCCAATGCACATCAGAAACCTAAAGCAAATCCATTAAATAAATTGAATATTATTTCAACCATACCAACTGGACCCGTGCGTGTTGATCCTCCACCAATATCGATATTTTTTACAACGGAAAAAAACTCTCGTACTGACCATTTTGCTTTGACAAGTTCAAGACTCAATAGTTCAATTGGTCGTCGTCCATTAATAACTGTTCAAAACCCATTATTATCTCGTCATAAACGATTATGTACTTTTATGGATAGAAATGGTTATAATGGTCAACAATCAGAAGAAATTGTTAGTAAAGCTTTAACTGTTTCACATTCAGAAAATCCTTATGAATCAGTGGATAATATGCCAGAGTTTGGAAGGGAACTTCTTAGTGGGATTGTATTGAATGATACTAATATAAAACTGAGACGTCATAATAGACATCATGAAAATAAATTTAATAACAATTTTATCAAAGATAATTCACTAACAAATTCAAGTATTAACGTGAATTTTAGAAATCCAAAGAATTTAACATCTAATATGCAAAACGGATCAAATGAAAAAGAGATTAAAACTAATAAGGTAAAATTTTCAAATGATTTAAATTTTAATTTAGAAGATTATGGGTTGATAGATTCTAGTTTAGCTTCACCTATTAAAGGTGGATTTTTCACTTTAGCTAAATTAGCATCAGAATCTTATGTGGAAGATGTCGTTAAAGTTGCAACTTCTAATGTTATTGATATTATGTCACGTGTTAGCTTTTATCAATTCGATAATTTGAATGGAAATATAGCTAATCATAATGTCATAATTGATACAAATAATACAAATATGATACATCAAAAATTATCATTTTCTATGCAATCAGTCTCAATATCACCATATTCAAGCAAAAGCAAGTCTTCATCACCAACTGAAAAGTCAAAATTGAAGCAACCAAGTCAACCTCGCTCTACTCAACAGATGAATAATCCAAGACATAACCGATCCCTACAGAATAAGAGTCCTTTAAATACTGGTTATACATCACCAACTAATCGTTCACCGATGAATAAAAAGAATAATAATAAGAAAAGTTTTAAGAATGACTCCAGCGATGATGAATCAGCTAATAGAGAAGTTAAACATATTCATGTGAGTAAATTTAATCCTGTTGAAGCAGTTGCTATGTGGGAAAATTATGTGAAAGAAAAAATGCTTAAGGATAAATTGGAAGAAAAATTGAAAGCACAGAGTAAAAATGCGTATAACTTAAATACCTCAACCACCATTAATACTACAACATCACAAAAAACTTCTAATTTTGATATGATAGCATTGGACTCATCGTCTGGAACTCTAAATAATAATGCGAAATCTAAAAATACAATTCCGATTGTTTACACAAAATCATTTTCAAGTAAATTAACAGATACAGCTTCACATGGTAGGAATATCACCAATCCAACTCCATTAACAAAATCCTTAGCAGATAGTTTTATGGCAATTCAACACCCATTACCAAATGATATAACTCCACGCGTGAAGAGTGAAGATCCTTCTGATGAAATTAGACCAGTCATAATGGAAAATAAACAACAAGCTATTATATTACCAACACCAAGTAATAAACCATTTTCGAATTATAATAATATTCAGAAAAAGATTGAGAAAATGCAAAAAGAAAATGATGAAGATTATCAGGGAGCATATCGTGAACCACAATATGGATATCATGAAAAAGAAATTAAAGAATATGTTAAATCTAAAGAAAAGTTTATTGGTGGAACCTTTAAAACACATTTCGGTAAGATTGTCGGACATAGTTTTTTGAGAGTTGCGATAGCAACACTTAAAATATGTGCAATCAAAACATGACTGAAAACTGAAAAGATTTTATTATCTCTTCATTTCATCAAATTTAATTATATCAGATTTCTTTTATTTACTGAACTATAATAAAATTTATTTTATTTCAAATAATTTTATTTAAATATAAAAATCATTCCTATAGGCAAAGCTTCTGCTATTCCATTGCGACAAGAAGGGGCAATTCGTGGTCAAGGATTCTACCCTGAAAGGAAGCCATTAAATATGCCAGAAAATTCTATTGCAGCAGACTGGCTATTATTCGGAAAAGATGGAGTTGATCGCAAAGAATATTTGGCAGGATATTGGAAAAAATAATAATAGATTAATTATGCAATATGTATTAATTATGATTCAACCAATATATTATCCACCCCCCTGCCTCTGTATATGCAAGATTATCGAGAGGAATGACCCAAGCTAGCTTAGCGATGGATCTATAATAGAAGTTTCGTTTATAATGAACCCTTAAATTGAAACCCCATTAAATTAAATAAATATAACTAAACTAATATATTCAATTCATCCTTTCCAAGCCCCTTCGAGGGCTTTCCAAGATTACTATATATATAACTCAAGTGGTACAACGAACTCATATGAAAATAACCAATTATGAATAACAAAAAAATATAATATTCTATAACAATTCCAATATCTATTTTAATCAATAAGGGGAAAACAAAATATTTATTTATAGAAAATATAAATTTTAAATTTTAAAATTGTCCATGGGACAATATAAATTTTAATTAACTAACTCCGGACTGACTGAGACAACTGTTGGATTGCCGTCTTGGTATCATCTACACTGTCGACTCATGACTTACTTACTACCCTCTTTATTGTGCCTTTTATTTTTTCTGTTGTGTTGTCCAATACTTTTTGTAAAAATAAAATAAAAATGGAAGAAGAATTGGATGACCCGAAAAAAGAATATTCTCTGGTATCAAAGGTCAAAGAGAGAAATACATCATTGAAAATGTGGTGTATAAGGGCTCACATTGGACGTAAATTATGGCATTGTAGAGATAAGAAACATTTACTTTTACTCGTTATAAACATATTGTTTTATTGCCAACACACATAAGCGATTTTTACATCCATTTACATAAATGTTTTAAATATTTTGCACCTATCATAAATTTATTATCATTCACATACAATAGAAATGAATTTAATGAATGTTATTACTAGAGTTTTATTGTATAAGTACGAGAATATGAAGAAGTAGTAACTAGAAATGTCAATTAAATGAAACATAACATTCTGAACATTACAAAACCTATTGTCTAGTCCGTAATGAATCCTCTCGCACATCAGCAGTTATCTTCTGTTCTGTGAACAACTCATCAATTATCTGCGTCATATCATATGATGTAGGTGCGGTCTCGCTAAGATCATCCTTTAGCATCAGAGAGGGGTAAGAAGTTAAAGTTAACAATTCACGAATCTGTTTGATTATATTAGCAATTAAAGCTGTATTCGATAAATTTGGATTCAACGTTAAGAAGTTCTGTTCAATACTTAAAGCCTTTTGTTCCTTTACTCCTCCAAACGATTTCACATCGACCATAATTTGTGGGTGAGTTGTGCAATATCGACGATCGACGGAGCCAACATCTACATATTTTGCAGCTCTATATTGATATGCAGTGGCTAGTTGTCTCACAAGCATTACATTTCTTTCCGCAATTCTTTCATTTTTGATAATTGAGAATTGTTCTTCCAACACTTGAACACGTCTCTCCAATAAAGACTTCTCGATTTCTGCATTTTTTAATTCTTCTCGTATTTTTTCTACTTCTTGCTGGAGTTTGAGAATTTTTAATCGGTCCGAATTTGTCATTGTTTGCAGCTTGAGCAATTTAGTTTGCAAATTTTGTGTTTGACTCTCCAATGAAGAGTGTGTATCAGCAAGACTATCCACCTTAACAGAGTTAAAATTTTCAATGGAATATTGTTGTAATGGCGATTTCCCATTACAACAATATTCCATTGAAAATTTTAACTCTGTTAAGATGGATAGTCTTGCTGATACACACTCTTCATTGGAGACGAAGCCATTACAACAATATTCCATTGAAATTTTTAACTCTGTTAAGGTGGATAGTCTTGCTGATACACATTCTTCATTGGAGAGTCAAACACAAAATTGATGGAATTGGTGGTTGGATTATTGGCACTACTTCTTGCTGGAGTTTGAGAATTTTTAATCTGTCCGAATAAAATTTTAATTGTTTGCAGCTTTATGAGCAATTTAAAAAAAATAACCCTTCCGAATAACTCCTCTACTACTACATACTAAAGTTACTTTGTTGAATTCTTCTGGGAAAGTGGAAATCACCATTTTTGTTAAATAAAAATTTTAAATTTAAATTATTTTATAAACTTATAAAACTAAGAGCCCCACCCCCCCTATATTTAACCCCCTATAGCATATACTATACCGTCTAGTACCTATATCAAGACTTGTCTTAACTAAAGTTTTTGCGTAAAAAACATCAATTTTTCTTAACTTAAG
>VKHH01006531.1:0-18236 GCA_015144975.1 Epipyxis sp. PR26KG
TTTATACTCTATTTCATTTATTTGCAAATAGAGTATAAAATTCATAGTAAGCATATCACAAGTACAGTATAAGTATAATGGTTTAAAATATCAATCCAATTGTGTTGTTGATTGTATGCTGTCCTGTTTTATTGTAACTTTATAAATTTATAATTGTATCTTGCAATACAAATTCAAGTTATGCAATAAAGTATATATAGCGTACACTGTACATATGTACCTTATTACGGTATCCTCCGGAAAACAGACTCAGAATTATCCGTTATTAACAAAATAAATATGGTTGTTAAGTTATCGTACAAAGAGATATTTCCTAGAAACCCACTTTTTTTAAAGGAAAATTACAAACAATTCGAGTCTTCTTTCAAACAATAAATTTAAACGCCGAGAAATGTGAAATTATTTCAACAGATACAGAAAGTAGCTTGTCCAACAACCGAAATGTAGTCTCGAACCAACCCCCGAATCACAACCGATCTTTTTTCCAAAACTAATGATTTACAGATCGGTGCAAAAATGTTTTTCATGTTTAATGTTAACTTTACAAATATCCGGATATGCTTGGAAAATTAAAACTAAATCAACGATAACAACAGCATGGCTAATGGTAATCAATATAACCATAACCTAGAGGATATTTACCTTGTGTATCACAATGAGAAACTATACTCAAAATATACTTAATTATGATGTATATCTTTGATACCAGGTATCTTTTGATCCACAGCGAATTAAAATTTGCGGTAAGAGCCTAAGTTGATTGTTATATTGTTATCTACATTTCTATATATTCGAAATCTAATTTTAAGCGTTATACGCTGAGAATTCAAAGTTTGACATTTTTCAGCCGTTTTGTTTTCGTTGGAAAGTTTTTTTTGTACCGCACTGTAGGGTTCAAATGTAATTTGACTCTGATTCAATATCAAAAATCAAAAAAAAACCGGATCGGTTGAATTACACCGAGACTATGGTTTTGAGCAAAATCTGGAACGTCATGAGCAACCAGGCTTACCATTTGTTTAGTAAATAACTCTCAACAACCACATTTCTTTGTTGATTCTGATGTGAATAAAGTAATATCGGTAATTTTATATATAATTCATTCATTCATTCATTCATTACCGTTATATAAAATAAAGCTCATTCTTTACTTCTGACTATGTTTTAACTTATTTCTCTTGTTTAAATTTTATTGATATGATTTGCTCAGTTATTATTCTAACTTTATCCGCATCCCTGACATCCTCGTTTCACTTCTTGGCCACAACATTTTCATCCATTATTATAGTTATCGACTTCACAACAAGAAAGACTGACATATACAGTATCTCACCTATCTCCTATCTCTCTATCTCACCAAATAAAAACTAGAAATGAGCATTTCTGGGATTTATGAACTCGATCCTTTGTCAGAATTTGGAGATAACTTTTGGGATTTTTATTGTAGTGGAAGCCAGGGAAACTCTGTTAGTTACGATTGCCTTGATCAAGATTTCAATTTCATATTTGAAGGTGCTGTACTGTTGTGCGCAACTTCGTTGATTATTGATTTGCACACCTATTTTTAGTATTTGGTAATCATGCAATCGTGGATTGATTGATTTTATTTTATTTTATTGAAATGAAACAAAAAATGGTGATTTCAAACAAGTTTAAAAATCCGATTAGTGTTTAGTTAAGCTACAGTATGGTCAATTGTGTTTATTTTAACTTACTATTTTGATTATTTGTAATTCAATCAGATGAATTAATGGATGAAGATTTACTACCGATTCTCGATAGTTATTCATTAACGAATGAAAGGTAAGATTTAATAAATGAACAAACTACTTGTTAATATTACTAAATGATGATATCCTTTTCAATATATCTAGTGATCGTCCTTCTCTTTCGGAGCAATCTAATGATTCTGCAAATTCTGTCGATAATAGCGAAAACCATAATTATACTACTATGATTATTTCTCATAATAAAATACCTAAATGCCATAAAAAACGTATCAGGAATCGTCGAAAACTTATACCTAGAATTTTAAAGAACGATGTGAGGCGAATCTTTGCTAGTACAATGGTTGATTTATTTAATCTCGGTTCTTTATCCGCACAAAATCAATTTTTACAAGAACATTTTACATCAGATTTTCAAATGGTGGATAATGTATCATTTGGTTCAAATGAACAACTTCTTAATACAATGGGTATGCGAGAAATGTCAGTATTTACACAAGCATGCCGAGGATTTATACCTGATCAATTTATGACGTTAACAGATGTTAAAATAATTACGAATAAATTAAATTGCAGTCGAATAATGTGTAGCACTAAAATGGTTGGTACGAAAATATATGATATTCCAATGCAAGAATGGTTCAAATATCAACTTGAAAGTATTGCAACTGATCAATCTTTGTTAGATCCTTTGTGTAATGACGATGATATTTATCCTATGACTGTTGCAGAGGCCATTAATTTCCCCATTAAACCTGAAATTCATAAATTGAATCCAACTCCATTTGAAATGAAAGGAGTATTGACCATTAATGTCAATAGTAACATGAAAATCACTAGTTGTTTTTTTAATATGGTTTATCTTGAAGGGCATGAGTTATGATGACTACTTTTTAATTCGATCATATATTATTTTAGTTTCATTTTTTTGCTAACTTTTATTTTAATCTTCGTTTTTATTTTCTTGAAATAATTAAATCTTGCTTCTTCGTTATTTTGTAATGAATGTATCGGGTATCTCAATTGTTTATTACATGTCTTAAAATACACATCATAACAATCAATTGTTGTGGATGTTGTGAAAAGTGTTGTTGATTATTAACTTCTTGGAAAGTGTGAAAATGGAAAGAAAACGGCTGAATTTCGGGGAACGGGGAGAAAAAATAAAATTGAACTTGAGTAAAATTGGCTATTTTGTTTACAAAATTAGCGACTGTAAATAAGTCACTCTGTTAAAAACGTTCCTCTTGACTAGATAATGCAGAACGTCAATTTATCCACATAACAAAATATGACAGATACCCTGGATCCTGGATTACAAATGTATGGTTTATGTAAATCGGAAAAAGAGAAAAATTAATTGTATTTATTAACCACAACCGTTCGGGTAATAATAATTGAATTGATGAATAAACAAAATTACAGGTAATAATAATGACTCGTATATTATTTTTGATTATTTAATTACAGAGATCAATCAGCCTTTGTACTTAAAATAATAAATATTTTCAATCAGAAAACTTTTGTATTTATAAATATTTTTAAAACAAGGTTTAATTTAAATAATCATTTTCAAAATTGTTAACAAAGTGAAAAATGCCATACCCAATAACTGAAAGGATGAGTATCTAAAGTACTCAATTTCTTTGAATAATATTTAGGTTGTGTTTGTCTCTGTCGATGAGAATTGTTTGAGTTAGAGACTATCGATGTGAAAGATTAAACAGCAATATTTTAATTATATTTGATTGTGGATATTGGAGTTTTCTTGGGCTATAATCATTCATTTCGATTTATATTATTGATTAGGATAATTCTGATAATTATAATCATATTGTTGATACTGCTCATAATAAAAATATTCATAATTATTATTGTTATTAATATTTTTATTATTATTGTTATTATTATTACTATTATAATGATTATTATTATCACCATAATTATAACTGTTATTATCATTATTATTATCATTTGAATTCCATTCAATATTACTTTCTATAGCTATAAAATCATTATTATCATTGTTTTGAAATAAATAATGATAATTTTTAATAATATTATCGAGAGGTGAAGAAACTAATTCATTATATGTTCCATGCTGAGTTGGCTTATTATTATTTATGATAATAATATAATCAACTAATTTAGATATTGACAATTTAGATGATGTGACTATAATAATACTGTTGGTCTCAAGAGCATGCTTTCTTAACATATTCATAAAGACCATTTCCTCCATTTCTGACATGTGTTGAGTTGGATTAGTAAGATAAATCACATTGAAAGGCTTGAGTAAACTAGTGGATAATGAACGACATAAATAAAGACGATGCCATTGTTCTGAAATGAATATAAATATTAAAACAATTAAATGATAACAATATAATAAATAAATTCTCATAATTAAAACGTTAAACGGTAATATTAAAATCATAATATTAATTTAATTATGCTTACCATCATTTAATTCAACAGCATTCTCCTGTAGACCCCTCTCATCATCACTATTATAATCATAATTGTAAATATTCTTTGATTTTATAATAGTATCTGGACCATTAGGCAATGCTTCAATCATACTTGAGACACCCGTCATGTCTGCTAATTCAAAGAAAGTATCCAATACCTTCCCTTGAAACTCAGCAAAACAACCAGCCAACAAATCTGAAATACATAATAAAATCAATATATTGATATTACTAGAAAACTAAGGGGGGTCTGTCACTTGAAATTCGGAGTGGACATTATAAGCAGCAAGAAGTGCGTGCATGGTGGGGGAGGAAATTGTTAATTTCTTATATAATTTATGGTGTGTATACTTATATGAAAAAATAATATAATATCACCTGCAGGCAGTTCTAATTTCATTTCATTAGCACTCAAAATAATGATAAATTTTTGTAAAATATTAATATTCCAATTGTGTAATTGCTTCCCAAATAAATAAATGACCCCTTCGTTAGGGACAAGCGACTCATGATTATGATTATTCAAACTAGCTAATAAATGATCAGCTACAGAAATATGATTATTATATGATGGCAAAATGTCATTCGCAAGATAAACAATGGATCCAATTGGAATATTCAATGAAAAATCCTGTAATAATAATAACAATAATAATAAAAATAATAAAATGAAAATAATAAACGTAAAAAATAAATGTCTGTGATAACAATATATTATGATTGTTAGCTAATCCAATAAATGTAAAAACTATAACTTAGACAAAGAGGATAGTAGATAACAATAATATTTCATAATTTTGTTTCTTATTTTTGTCATTAATAATTATTTAAATTTAAGTAAAAAAAAATCAGATTATTTCCATTTGTTATATAAAAGATAAAAAATATTTTGTATATTATATATTTTATCACCGAAGTGTAATGTTATATTGGGTCATAGATGTCACTACGATAACAATAATATCATAGAAAATAATATTGTACATTAAATTATGGATGAAAACAAAGGATTATTTGAAGAAAAAAATGTTAATAAGAATACTTACTTTAAGAATAAAATTGCCTTGATTATCTTTTATACTAACATTATCAAATATGATTCCTTCATTTTTGAACTGATTATTATTTATAAATTCATCAACAACAATTTGTTCATTTTTAAATAAATCATAATAATCATTGATTTGACTAGAAATCGTCTGTACAATATTATCTTCTTTATCATCATCATTAATATTATTATTATTGCCGTTCCAATTAATATTATTATTATTTATTTTATTATTATTATTCAGCATTATTATTATATTTTCATTTAATTTTGAGTTTGATTTTATTATGGTTGACCATAACATCATTGGAAATATTGTACTTGTACATAATAATAACAAATAATTCAAAAAATGAAAATTAATATTATTATTTTTAAAAACTTGATCAAAAAATAATAATAATTTTTGATTCACAAAAGAAGGGAAAAAAATTCTTTCATATTCAATTATAAAATCATTATAATTATTATTATTTTTATACAAAAAATAATTGAAAATTTGAATATTTTGAAAAATGTTTACAATAATTAAAAAATTAATGAACAATGAACTGAAAGCTTTTCTTGAAGATAATAAAAAAGATGATAAATTATTTAAGGCGTATGGATTTTTGAAAGCGACTGTATCGATATTTTCTTTATTATTATTATTATTATTATTATTATTATTATTATTATTATTATTGTTATTATTGTTATTGTTATTGTTATTATTATTATTATTATTATTATTATTATTATTATTATTATTATTATTATTATTATTATTATTGTTATTATTATTATTATTATTTGATATTTTCTTAACTAATACATTAATTTGATGAATAATATAACTGATTATATTCCATCGTTTACATTCATATAATAATAATGGATTTTGAAGAAGTGACCACAAATACTTCAATTGATTTATACTATAATAAATAAACATAATAATTATAAATGAATAATAAAAATAATAATAAAACAAACAAGAATCATACAGTTTAACAAATAAAAACTATTTCATATTCAATATTTATGAGTTTTTATAACTTAAATAATTTTATTTAAATATGATTAGAGCAAAATTCATCGCAAAAGAAATTTTTTTTTCAATTCATTCATCAAAAAGTAGTAATTTATAGTTATTATGCTATCTAATCAATACAGAATGGTTTAAATTATAATAACAAATCAATATCATCTTTAAATCATGAAAAACTATATGTTATTCAATACAAACAATGATTTTAAGTTGATGAATTGAATGGAAAATAGAAGAAAAATTTCTCTTGCTTTGAAGTTTGCTCTACTAATAGAATTTTTTCCTTTTTTGTCATTCAATTCATTCATCATAAAGTAGTAATTTATAGTTATTATGATATCTAATCCATGTAGAGTGATTTAAATTATAATAATATATCATACATACATTTTTAAAACATAAAAAACTAAATGATTTGAAGTTGATGAAAATGAATGAAAAAGAAAAGAAAAGAAAAGTTTCTCTTAGTATGAATTTTGCTCTATTATTATTATTATTGTTGTTGCTGTGTAATTACAATTATACAAGATTATCAGAAAATATGACTAATATTATGTTCATAAAAGTATAAAGAATATTTATTACCTTTTCTCTCGTATTGGATCTAATATTATTTTATTATTATCAAAAATATTTTCATTATAATCATTGTTAGTTTCAGATAATTGAGATGTTATTTGATATGATAAGATTGGTAAAGTATAATATAATTCCATACATGCAAAAGCAATTATAATTATATTCGTCCAAATAAAAAAATTATTCGCATTAAAATAAGATGAAAATGATAAATTAATATTACTTTTTTGTAATACATTATTTAATATTATGATATTTATCATCATTCCCATCAAAGATAAAATGCTTCTCATGCCATATTGAAGAATATTATAATACAAATAGAGAGGATGTTCCAATCGATTATTATTATTATTATTATTATCGTTATTACTTTTGTTATTATTATATTGATTTGAAAATAATAGCATTTTTGATGGATAAAAGTGAGAAATCGCCATATTGAAAAAGTCATGAATCATAATTATTAAAAATAAATAAAATAAAATTTTATTATTAAATATATTTATTATAATTTCTTTTAAAATAATTTTAATATTATGATTATTTTGATTGAATAAGGATGGAATATTAATTATTTTATTTGGAATAGAAGTGAGATTAAAGGATGGAAGAATAATCAAAAATATAATAATTGTTATTATTAATATTTTCTTTATTTGAATTAATAAATTATTCGATAATTTCAGAAATGAGTTGATTATAAAAATTATTGGTATGTTTTGCATTAATATCATCATAGATAAAAGAGTTGATTTAATTGTATTTGGAACTAATAATGATAATAAATAAGTGATAATTATTAAATTTGGTGTTATTTTACTGAAAATTATTTGTTGTAAAGATTTTTTATTTGGAATTGATTCAAATGCATTCTTTGATATGTCATAATTATTATAATCATTATTGATTTTATTATTGACAGTAGGTATTGGATTATAATCATCTTCAAGCCATACATCATAATCCATACGACTAATAGAATTAACAGATATTTTATCTGAATTTTTCAACTTTTCTGTAATTTCATTATTGATATTAATATTTTTTCTTTGATTATTAAATGTAAAATCTTGATCATTTTTTAATTCTTTTAAAGAAGGCTCATTTTCATAAAATTCATATTGAGTTTCTGGAAATGAGTCAACAAGATCTTTATTTTTCACAGTTTTTACATTTATTGAACTTTCTACTATGGTTTCATCTATAAAATCATCATTTTTATAAACTTCATCATTTATTTCACGTTTATTGAAATCAAACTTTCTTTCGTCTTCAATCAGAGGCGAATTTGGTTTGTTTTTGAATTTTTTCATCTCATTCTTTGATGAAATTTTTGTTTTTAATTTTGACTTAAGAAAATTAATTGCTTTCGATCCAAATACTTTCAATCTGGATTTTTTATTGTCTTTATGAGGAATGGTTGACAGGGAATCATCTTGTTGATATTCAACTGTGTTTGATGGAGAATTGTAGTTCTTAGTAAGGTCTTCTTCATAGACCCACTCATTGGAAGTCATACTATCATAATCGACAATATTGTTGACATAAGGAACTTCTAAAATATCAGAATGATGTCCGTTAAACTCTGTTAGAGTTGTAAATAATTCGAACTCAGGATTAGTTGACACTAGTAAGTAGTTTGCATCAAAATAACCTTCGCTACACCAAGATAGTACTTGCTCAAGCAAAAAAGGTCCATATATTTCGCTATTAACATCAGATCGATAGTATATCATGGTTTCGTTAGGGAAATCATTACCGTTATTGACAATTGTTGCAAATATGGTATTAATGATAGCAGCTTTACAACCACTGAGCTCAACATAACAATGAAAAAAGATAAACCAAATCAGAAACAATTGATTCACCTTCATTCTATCAATTCGAGAAAATTTTGATGTAATTATTTGCTTTTTTATGCTTATTTTTTTTTAAATTTAATGTAATTATGTACCAGTGCTTATTATGTGCTTATTTTTGATTTTTGGTCTCCACAATTTCCATAATCTAAATTTTGATTTTGCCTCCCACCCACCTTGATTTTATTACTTTTTATTATTCTTTTAACTTATTATAATCTTTATTATTACTTTTTTTACTTCTGTTTTTTGTTTTGAATGAATGAATGAATGAATGAATGAATTAATTAATTAATTAATTAATGAGCAAATCATGTCAATTAAAACAAAACAAGAGGAACAAGCTATAAAACATAACAGAGAGTCCTATTAAGGTGTTTTTGCTCATAATAAATAAATAAATGAATCGTTAATTCGCATTCATTCATTCATTTATAATTAACGGTTCATTTATTTGTATATTATTATTAATAAAAAGTAAAAAGTAATAAAATAGTAGGCAAAATCTAGATAATAATGCTGATGGAAGTTGTAGAGACCAAAAATCAAACATAATAAGCACATGATTAACAGCAATAATGACACCATAACAACATAACAACAACCGTACAAAAAGAAGGTACTCTGATTCAAACATTCAAACTATCAGTTTGTTCGAATTGTGAATTGGAAGCTTTTTATTGCTGTATCTCAAATCGTCATTGTAATTTAATGATATATCCATACTGTTTATGATTTTAGATACCGCAGTTACTAAGCAATGAAGGAGCACTGACCTAAAGCTGAACTACTCAAGTTTCCTTAGTTTTTTTTTTGTAAAGTTAAATTGTAATGTTGGATAATTTAGTCGATGCAGAAGGAGATGGATCTGGTTATTCTGGTACTTTTCGATGGAAAGCTTCAAAATTGTTGCAGTCCATACCATTGATGAACACTTCAAACCTTCCAAAACTTAATTATGGTCGTGGATGGATGGAATACTTCATATCTCGTTCAAACAATAATAATAAAAGATATAATAATAATGTTATTCTAACTAATAATAAAGGAGACGATATCGAAATAGATGATTCAGTTATGAAAATAATTCAATTTGTACAATCAGATTTGTCTATCATAGATTGCTTATCTTCCCCCGTAACCATTTGTGCACTTTGTGAACAAATTAAATTTTCATTCTTAACTGATCTAATTATTCCAACAATTAATTCTAATATTACAATTATATGTATCGGATGTGCAGCTAAAACCGAAGAAAGAATATTGAAAGAAACGTCAGCATGGTTAGAATTATTCCATTTCTTTGCATATTATCATATAAATATTAGTTTATGGCTAGTTGGTCCGGAAATATCATCATCAGAATCAAATCTTAAGTTTCATTTATATTCTTATAATCTATTCAAAGGGACTGCAATGTCTTTCTTTCGTCAGAATTCTCATTTATTAAATCATAGTACAATGATAATTGGATTAAATTGTGGATTTGGTAATTTTGATAATCCATTACCAATTAAATATAATTTACTTCTTCAATGGTTACCAGACTTATATTTCTTAACTGGTACTCAACTTCCTTTATTATTTACATGTGCTAATGATTACTCTGATTTAACTGGTGAAGTGACAATTATGAGAGATTTGTTAGGAGCTAATTTCATTTCAATACCATCAGAAAATAAATTTTCTTATGCTTCAACTATGATACCTCCAACTGATAATGATAATAATGATCATAGCAATGAATATTCGAGAGGTAATTCTTATTGTTATGCTGTACAAAGTCATTCAAAAGCAAGAAGAAAGAAAATTGACTTTAAGAATTTTTCGGAAAAACAAATCATTCAAATTGTGGTGGAGATTGTAAAACATTCAAAATCAAGTCAATTTGGTAATATTTTTGATGTTAGTAATTGTTTAGTGAAAGGAAAATTGACACCTACCTTGCCAAATAATATTATAAATGATACTAAGAAGTCATCAGTTGAAAATGTGAAAGGAACTGATGCTGTACTTGACAGTAAACAAATAGTCAAAACAGGGCAGTTAGATTCTGTGAAATCCATCGATCACAATGATAATAATTACAGTACTAATAATTATACTGTAAATAGCTATAATAATAATGATAATAGTAATAATAATAACACTGTTAGTGATAAGTATGAAAAAGCTATTGAAGCTACAATAATCCCACGTAGTCCGCAAGACATTTCCGTCCATCCACTATCAATGGTATCAAACGGTACTGTTAACCAGTCTATGTCAATTTACTTCCCACTCAACATCAACTCATTATTTGAATTTTTGATTGATACTTCTATTCTCTCACATGATTCATTAAATTTCTCTTTATCATATTCTAAAACATTTCTTTCAACCATACCATCCAATTATATATTACCGTCCATACGAGATGCCGTAAGCATATTAATTTCAGAAAATGGTGAACAACTTAAATTATCATTTATCGGTCATTTGATGCAATCATACGATATGCTCGATAATAGTGACCAAGAAATGGAAAAAATAATTTATGCTTCATATTCGTTGAAACCGTTAATCATAGCCATTCCAAAAGATAAGGCATTAATGAATCAAAATTTTTCAAATAAATATAATCAATATAATTATTGTGAATATCTTATTCCAATTGATTCAGCCATAATATCTTCAACTCTAATTATAAAATATACGAAAAAATCTAATCAATTGAAATTAACTGCAAATAAACAACGATGAATATTGACCGATGAAGAAGTTCGAAATGAATCCCAGAGCAAGCATAGGTTATGGAGGAGCATGTGATGTTAATAAACCTGGAAATGACAAAGTTCTATTACACAACAGATGCTGTGCTGGCATGGCAATACTACAAAATATTCTACAGATTTTGTTTTACTTGGATGTATTGTATTGGAGATGCGTGGCTTATGGAATGTTTCTGAGGGTTCACTTATCATGTAGGAGATTAAAGATAAACGATCCATATCAGCTCATTTTCATACATCTGAAATATCACATCTAATATACCTGGTATTTTGTATTTCAGATAGAATATTTGAGATGTAAATAATTACCCTTCTTCTTCATGTCCATTTTTTAAAATTTACAAATTTAGTTTTCAAGATGTTTTGTTTTTGATTTGTTTATTGGCTAACAATTAGTATATAACACAAAATATATAAATAAATAATTTAAAAATTAATGAGATAATTCCAAATTCTCAGTAATATCGTAACTTCATATAAAACTAAAACAAACTCACAAATCAAATGCTACCAAAGCATTCATCAAACAAATGAATATAATGAGACCAAATTATTGATTTTTACTATAAATAAACCTTAATTTAAACGAAACAAATCAACAAAATTTCAAATAGTACATTTTTTTAGTAAAAAGTCTATAATAAGATTAAATTTATTCGTTTTTCATTTTCGGACTCGTTTATTAATCGCACCATATAAGGTAGAATCATCTTCTTCCTTGTCTGTACTCACTCTTGTTCTTCCATTAGAGTCACCATTGGATCCATTTCGAATCGAATTATTATTTTCAGTTTCTATCATCACACTATCATGATTAATCTCTTGATCGCGAATATCTTCTTCATCTTTACTTTCAGCAGAAACAGCCATGAAGTTTCTCATTGGTCTATTCAAGTCATTCGTTGGGGTAGTTGAAGATATCATCATTACATTTCCTATATTCGTATTATTACGTCTCAAATTATTGATATTATTTATATTTCGATCATTCATAAGATTCTCATGAGTGAGGTCAACTATATGATTAAGATTACTAGTACTTGCGATTTCATGAATTATATTATTGATGTTATTGAGATTATCTCTCGCAGCATTGATTCTATCTTCAAGCGAGAAGTTATTATTATTATTAGATGCCGTATTATTTGTTATTCGTGTTATATTTCGCTTTATTCCACGATTCCCATTTGTACCATTTAAAACATTTATAGAATTATTATCATTATTACTGTTGTTAAAAACAGTCCGATTTATGGAATTATCAACTTCAGCAATTGAAGAATTGGAATTTGAAAGCATTAACAAATAATCTTGAAATTCTACTTCCAAAAAATTCAATATGCTTGTGTTTACAACTTCATCCTCACCATAATTGTCCAATATACCATCAACTTTCTCATGATTATTCATGAAATCATGTATTTGAGAGCTGAGAAGACTAGGATGGATTCTTGGGGTGTTATTATCAGTTTTATGAGTTAAGATTGCTTCCTCAAGTTTATTCGCTAATTCCATTTTCAATATCGTCATATCATTCATTATGGTACTATTATAGCTGGAGTTTCCTTTTGGTAAGCCACTAGATTGGTACGTTTGTTGTCGCTGTTGTTGAGTTAAATAATCATGCATCATGTCATCGTTATCTTCATGCAGTTTGAGGTTCTCTTCATCAAACAATGGACCCTTTGATGAGGTATGAACAGATTCGACTGTAAAAAAATTATATCACACTTACTAATACAAATATAATAAACAGCGTTAAATAATAATAATAACAAAAAATAATAATAATATATTAACATAACATTTATTTAGTCAGTCAGTGAAAACAATGCAGTAATTGATGAGAATATTAATGAATATACCTTTTGGTATGCTACTACTTGAAGGATGAATCTTAAATCCAAATACTCTTGGCACATATCTCGTCCTTGCAGCATTTGGAACAAGATTTTCATACGTCATAAAAAATAAATGTGGAAATGTACTGCCAAAATAAGCCCCGTCTATATCTGTAAAAGGTTTAGATTTTCAATAATTGGACAGAAAAATTTATAAAAGATAAAAATGGACTTACGTCTTTGGCTTCCATTACAATTATAAACTTCCTGACATTTTGGACAGAATAATTTTAATGTACCTTGCTTTGGTTCATCAGCAATACCAATCTAATACATCAGATAATATATTAATCAGTACGTACAGTATCACAAAAAACAAATTTTATTTTACCGGCAAAACTGGCTGACTTTTGCAATTATATCTTGGACATTCACCAAATTCTCGGGCAGCATATTTATTATGCTGAAATTGACAATAATATAGTTAAAATTTATATATTTCAACTGCTTAGTTGAGTTACTTTACCATTTGATCTAAACCATTTGTGGTAATAATGTATCGAGCATGAATCAAACCATATAAAAGAGCAGCAGATCGTGATAAGTCTTCATTATCTGCTTCATCAGGTTCTGTAAACGAGTTAAGTTGTAGCAATAGAATTAATAATTTACGAACAGTAAATAGAATAAATGTATTATATGAAAGTGTGACCTAATCGATCTAAAATTGTATCAAGAACTTTTCCAAAATCTTTGTTTACATATTGCTTCAAGCCGAACAAATTGAATGAATCCTCAATATATGATTTTTCAACTTCACAAAATACATGATTTCCATTTAGATTACAAAACCAACTTATCCAGCATTCATCTTCCATTGTTGAAGAGGATCGCGTTGAATCATTTTCAACTTCACTTGCATTGTATGACATCACAACTTAGCGAACTAAAGCAATTTATAATTTTAAAAATCTGTAGACAAAATCGTGTTCACTTACTATATTATCTATTATCTATGCATCTATTCATACCATCAATGTTTTATTTTTAAATTAAATTAGTTGAAAAGGTAAATTTATTACCCATAAAAAGTCAATGAACATCATTAATTTCAATTAAACACTTATATGTTACGGTGTAGGTACAAGAAGAAAAGAAACACTATATGTCTATTAATTTAATAGGGATTTATTAGTTTAAAATTATAATATAAGATAAGAATTATTTTGTTAAATCACGCTGCAAGTGGTAACCAGTAAGTTAACATCTTACATGATGTGAGAATTCAATCCGGTACAATCCGGACAAGATTTCAACAACAATAAAAGTTCCATCATTTAGATTTCGAGTCTTCTATCAAACAATAATAGTTTGTCGTGCGATTGCCACACAAGCATTTGATATCGCTCGGTCACTAGAAGTTGATCATAAATTCCACTCCTTTACTAATTAATTGTAGATATTATATTATACTGTACAATTATCAATAAAATTATCTCATTCTCATACATTCTACCACTCTACCTTCTTTTCAGATCTGAAATACACATATACACATACAATATTCCAACATTGATTTAAAAATCTATTCTGTGCAATGATGTTTTTACTTGTTTTGGTATCATACTTTGCTAATTTAATCAATAGTTTCGGTACAAATAGCATCATACCACTGCAACCTAACATAAAAATAAATTCCGTTTCACATCAAAATAATATTTTCATCAAAACTTATCCATACAACAAGCTTGAACCCACCACATCACCAATCAAAATGACTGTAACTATAAACGATGTTAGTAATACAAAAAGTACCACATCAATGAAAGAATTGCATAAAATATCTGATGAAAACTGTCAATTTCTTTTATTTCAAAATACTAGTGGAACTGTTCCAAGACCATATTTGACATCTATTTTATCACTGCATATTTTGAAAAGTTTTAAGAATGACGACCCTGAGCAATCGAACTCGTTAAATAGTTTGTTAGAAAAATCGCTGCAATGGTATTTGGATAATAGTGGCAGACTGAACAAGCTTGAATTGCAAATTACAACAGAATTAGATTTTAAGTATGATCGAATTGAATCTCAGTTGTCCAAGATGGGTATGGAACTTATTGCAAATAACTGGTTTAAATTTAATACTGAAAAATTGCGATCATATTGCATTGACCAATCTAAAATTGAAGAAAATAATCACCTATTGTTTGATATAATTGGTAGATTAAGCCACGAACTGGGAAATCCGACTGAGTCGATTGATTGGTATACTAAAGCATTAATCATAAATCCAAAATCTGCATCAATATTTAGAAATTTGGGAGCTGCCTATCAAGCAAGTGGAAATTCACAGATGACTTTTGCATCATATCAACAAGCCATACAATTAGATCCATCAGGTACGTAGAAGTTTGAATAAAACATCCTATTTATCAATATTAATTGATGATACACTGTGATGAAAACACTGTAGATGTTATGGTATACCTTAAATTAGCAATGTTTTATGAAGATTTTGCAGCTAAAGATTGGCCTGAAGCTGATTCAAACGCTCAGAAATGCTATGAGTATTATTTAGAGAAAGTTGACCCTGCAGATACTAGCATATTAACTAGACTAGGAAACCTACTATTGAGGGATTCAAGTAAAGCTGACCAGGCTATTTCTGTCTATGATCGCACGTTAGCCGTAGATTCTTCCCTGCATAATGTTTGGTTCAACAAAGCACATGCGCAACTTAAATTATATGATTATGAAGGTGCTAAACACAGCTTGCAAATGACTATCCAACTTAACCCTGAAATAACTGCTGCAAAGCATATGCTCAAAGCTTTAGTTGAAGATGAAGCTATCAAAGCAACTTCTTTAGATCAAAATTATGTCGTTAATTTATTTAATGACTATGCTCCTAATTATGATACTCATATTAAAAAGCTCTTGTACGCAACACCACGGTATGATATAATAGTAAAATGTTGAGCTTATTATCTCCAATTTTAACAAGTATATCGCATTTTTCTGACAAATCATTTTTACTATTATTATAGTGTGATTCGTCAAGAATTGGCAAAAATCTACAAATCAAGATATTCTGGCCAATTATTACCATTTGAAGAAGAAATCTTACCTCCTGTTCCTGAGATTATCAATACAGACAATGATAAGGATATATTAGCTCCCCCTACAGTCTTTATTCAAGCTAATACACCAGTTGGCAGTAGCTGTCAAACTTATACAAGCTTCATGAATAATTCGTTGGATATTTTAGATTTAGGTTGTGGCACAGGACTAGCAGGATCTTGGTTGAAAGACTATGCCAAGTATATGATTGGTGTTGATATGTCAGATCAAATGGCATTTTTAGCAAAAAAGAAAACTATTTATCAAGACGTGATAGTGAAGCCTGTCTTCGATTATCTTATCGAAGTTAATAAAAAACGAGATAAAAATAATGATGATCATTTTATTAAGAAAAACACATTTGATGTGGTTGTTGCAGCTGATTTCTTTGCTTATATTGGGGAATTAAAAGATATGTTTCGTGAGGTATAATTATTATTTTATTGAAATTATAATGTTAAAATATGTCATAAATTTTATTATTATTATGCATTTGTCAAAATATGATGATATTAACCTGTTTTTGGCTATTAATTTTGAAAGCTCGAATAGCATTGATTACTTGACAATAAATATGCATATGCAGTTAACAAATATTTTAAATATTTCTTTTTCAGTGAAAGAGAATATACTTAATATGCTTAAAGAGTTAAATAAAAACACAAAAATGATTTTTTGTATGTTTTTATCCACTCTTTTCATCAGTCATAATTTTAATTTTTTTTAATAATAAATTCATTCTGTTGAGGAATCAATGTTTCTTGATATTATTTCCTTTGTCCTATGAAATCATTCTTAGAAAAATAGTTAAGAGAGTAAAACAAATTTGGGCGAGGGGATTTAAAATATGATAATAATAATTGTTAAATGTGACATCATAATAAATTTTATAATTATACATTAATATTATTCTAATTATTTTAGATATCTAAATTTGTTCGGAGAAATGGTGGAATATTTGCATTTACTGTTGAATCTGTTGATGCTGATTATAAAGAATATGATATTCCGAATGGTTATCGATTACAAAAATCAGGTCGTTTTGGATATTCTAAAAAATATATCGATAATATCATTTCATCTCAACTTGGACCAGAATTCAATGTAACTTTGTAAGTGTTTTATTAATATTCCATTTTCATAGTACATAAAATTATAAATTAATTATGATTATAGTTTTTGAAATACATATCATTTGAAACAATAATAATGGGTGCCTCCGTAAATTCCCCTATCCCCCTAAATACCTAAATTTTGGGGGCTATATCTCAAGAACGGTTTTGAGTTCACAAAAAATTTAGGTTTCCCCTAAATATTTAGACAAGGGACAGGTGCCCGGTGTGCAAAGTTTTTGAAAAAAACCTAAATTTCCCCTAAATTTTGGGGGCTCAATTTTATGTGTTTAGGTTTAGGAGAATTAACGGAGGCACCCCATATTTTTCAAGAAAAAGGAAATATTTTCCAGATATTTCTCTATAGTGATTTTCATAGAAATCCGTTCATAACTTTTGCAAAAAAATGCAGTTTTGAGAGAAGATGAGTACATTATGTATATTTTGGATCTATGATCATATGAGTAACTTTGCATGAAACCCAAACGGACCGGATCTCACATACCCCTAACTGGAAGTCTGTCGTTCATTTCATAATCATGCATATTGGCATACATGATGTTGGAAAAACTAGAGAAATTTTCCGTATCAAACCAAACACAGATACCAGGTCGGGGATTAAACTACCTAAGTGAACGAAATCTTTCTTTCCAAGTGTTTAAGATAACT
>VKHH01006532.1:0-18225 GCA_015144975.1 Epipyxis sp. PR26KG
GTAAGGATTAATAAGTTAGTATTGAAATAACTTGATAAACCTGCTAAAAAAAACCCTAAACCAGCAAATAATAAAACAGCTGTAATAAAAAAACTTCTAATATTGCGCGCACCTATAATTTTTTCTTTTATTATAGTTTCATTTTCCATAAATATTTCCTATTTTTTAATAAAAACAATTAAATTAATTTAATTGTTTTTAATCCTATATAAAGAGCTGTAACTAATCCAAATGTAAAACCACTTAAAATTAAATAATTTAAAATCAGAGTCATTTTTTCTTGTTTTTTCTTTTTATTGTTTCTTTACAAACCACATTTTTAATTCTATTTATAATTATATTATAAAAAATAGAAAAAATAATAATTTTTATTAAACTTTAATAAATTTTATTATAATATTAAAATGAAATTGATTTAAGAATAGAAATATATATGATAATTAATAAAGCTGAAACTAATACCTTCTTAAGTACAGAAGAAATTTCAACAAAATCTTCTTCTTTTGGAAATAAGGTTGAATCAAGAAAAGCGTATGACGTTGTTAGTTCTTTTGAAGGTGATCCATTTGTAGGTCATTTATCAACACCCATTACAACATCAACATTAACAAGTACATATTTAAGCCTTTTACCTGCTTATAAAACAGGCTTATCACCTTTATTACGTGGAATTTATATTGGTTTTGTTCATGCATATTTTTTAGTAGGTCCTTTTGTAAAACTTGGTCCATTAAGAGATAGCGGTGTAGCAAATTTTGTAGGGTTTGTTTCAACATTAAGTTTAATTATTATTTTAACTACATGTTTATTAATTTATGGATATGTAACTTTTTCAGATAAAAAAACTACAAAAAAACCTGTCATTGATTTTTTAAGTTCAACAGGATGGGGACAATTTACTTCAGGATTTATTGTTGGTGGCTTTGGTGGATCAAGTATTGCTTATCTTTTATTAAAAATAATTACTTCAGATATTTCTTTCTTTTAATTTTCTTTTCTCAAAAGAAATATATTTGATTGATTTTTTCGTGTAATTTTGTTAATTGTTTATATTGATTTCGTTAATAATAAAATAATCTAATTAAAATTTTATGGCAAAATATAAAGTAAGACTTGTAAGTTCATCTCATAATTTAGACACTACAATTGAGTGTCCAGATACAACATTTATTTTAGAAGCTGCAGAAGATAATAATATTGAATTACCATATTCTTGTCGTGCAGGTTCATGTTCAACTTGTTTAGGAAAAGTAAAAGAAGGAACAATTGATCAACCAGATCAAACATTTTTAGATGAAGATCAAATTTCAAATGGATTTGTTTTAACTTGCGTTGCATATCCTACATCAAATGTTACAATTTCAACACACGAAGAAGAAAACTTATATTAATTAATCATTAAAAAATTAAGCTCTTTAGAGCTTAATTTTTTAATACTTTTAACGCACACGATACACCAGATGGTAATTCTGTTTGTAATAATAAATTAAATATTGAAGATGAGTTTGTATCAATATCTAAAAAACGTTTGTAAAGACGAATTTCAAAATGTTCACGTGAGTCTTTATCTACATGAGGAGAACGTAACACACAAAATCGTTTTATACGTGTTGGAAGAGCAACAGCTCCACTAACAGTACAATCTCCAGTTAATAGGATCGATCGCAATTGTTCAGATGCAGCTTGAATAAAATCATTATCAAATGATCTTAAAAGTATACGAAATTTCATAATTTTTATTAATTTTTTATTGAATAATGTTTGTTACTAAACCAGATCCAACAGTACGTCCTCCTTCACGAATCGCAAGACGCATTCCATTTTCAATAGCAATTGGTGCAATTAATTCAATTCGCATGCTAACATTATCTCCAGGCATTACCATTTCAATTGATTCACCTTCTGAGAAGAATTCAGAAATTTGCCCAGTTACATCTGTTGTTCTTACATAAAATTGTGGTCTATATCCTTTGAAAATAGCTGTATGACGACCACCTTCATCTTTTGTTAAAATATAAACTTCAGCATCAAATTTTGTATGTGGATTAATTGAACCAGGTTTTGATAAAACCATTCCACGTAATACATCAGTTTTTTGAACTCCACGTAATAAAATACCAATATTATCACCAGCCATTCCTTTATCTAATGTTTTTTGGAACATTTCTAAACCAGTAACTGTAATTGTTTTTGTTTCAGCTAAACCAACTAATTCAACAGTTTCACCTAAATTTACTAAACCTCTTTCAATTCTTCCTGTTGCAACTGTTCCTCTTCCTGTAATTGAAAATACATCTTCAATTGCCATTAAAAATGGTTTATCAATTTCACGTTCAGGTGTTTGAATATAGTCATCTACAGCTTGCATTAAATCAAAAATTTTATCAACCCATTGATTTTCTCCTTTTTTCGTTTTAGGATTTGCTGTTACTGCTTCAAATGCTAATAAAGCTGAACCTGCAACAAAAGGAATTTCATCACCTGGATAATCGTAACTTTGTAATAATTCACGTAATTCTAATTCAACTAATTCAATTAATTCAGGATCATCAACTTGATCAGCTTTATTTAAAAATACAACTAAACGTTTAACACCAACTTGTCTTGCTAATAAAATATGTTCACGAGTTTGAGGCATTGCTCCATCTGCGGCAGAAACAACTAAAATTGCACCATCCATTTGTGCAGCTCCCGTAATCATATTTTTTACGTAATCTGCATGTCCTGGACAATCTACATGCGCATAATGACGAAAATCTGTTTCATATTCTACATGTGCTGTATTAATTGTAATCCCACGTGCGCGTTCTTCTGGAGCAGCATCAATATCTTCATATTTTTTTAAAACCGCACCACCTAAAGTTGATAATGTAGCAGTAATTGCAGCTGTTAATGTTGTTTTTCCATGATCTACATGCCCAATAGTTCCAATATTAATATGCGGTTTTGTACGTTCAAACTTATCTCTTGCCATTTTTGTTTTTGTGATTCGTTTACTATACTTTTGGCGATCTTTTTTTTTTATTATCTAAATTGTGCAAAAGCTTTATTTGCTTCTGCCATTTTATGTGTTTCTTCTTTTCGCTTAATTGAATTACCTAAACCTTTTGCAGCTTCTAATAATTCATTAGCTAATTTTGATGACATTCCTTTTCCTGAGCGTTTTTTTGAAAATTCTACAACCCAGCGAATTGCAATATTTGTTGATCTATACTTATTAAGTAATGTAGGAACTTGATATGTTGCACCACCAACTCGTTTAGCTTTTAATTGAACTCTTGGACTTATATTGCGAATTGCTTTTTCTAAAACTAGAATAGGATTTTGATTTGTACGAAACTCGATTAAATCAAAAGCTTTGTATACTATTCGTTTTGCAAGACGTTTTTTTCCACTTTTTAAAATTCTATTAACCAATAAACTAACTAATAAATTTTCATATTTTGAATCTCTTTCAGGAAAGCGTTTTTTTGTAGATATTCGACGTGACATAGATATAAGATTAATTGTTTATTTTATTTTTTTGTTGTTTTTACAACACCAGGAACGGGTTTTCTTGCTCCATATTTTGAACGTCCTTGATGTCTATCTTTTACTCCAGTACAATCTAAAGCTCCTCTAATAATTTTATAACGAACTCCAGGTAAATCTTTAACTCTTCCTCCTCTTACAAGAACAATTGAATGCTCTTGTAAGCTATGCCCTTCTCCTGGAATATAAGCAGTAATTTCAAAACCGCTTGTTAATTTCACTCGAGCTACTTTTCGAATCGCTGAATTCGGTTTTTTCGGAGTTGTAGTATAAACTCTTGTACAAATTCCTCGTCTTTGAGGACAAGATTTTAATGCAGGCGATTTTGTATTATATATCGTTTTAATTCGATTTAAACGAACAAGTTGTTGAATTGTAGGCATATTTATTTTGTTGATTTATTTGTTTCAATTTCTTTTAAATTATATTTTTTCTGAAATTTCTCTACTCTACCTTCTGTATCAATAATTTTTTGGGATCCAGTATAAAAAGGATGATTCCCAGACCAAATATCAACAGTTAATTCTTTTTTTGTTGTACCAACTTCTAGTACTAATTTTCCATCACAAAATATTTTTGTTTTATACCATTCTGGATGTAGTCCTTTTTTTGCCATATATATATACTGTATAGAATTATAATTTTTTTAATTAGCGTTTTGAATATTGAGATGCTTTTCTTGCTTTTTTTAAACCATATTTTCTACGTTCTTTGATTCTAGAATCTCGACGTAATAAAAGGGATTGATTTAAAATTGGTCTATAATCGTTATTGATAGTACAAAGAGCTTTTGAAATTGCTAATCGAATAGCTTCTAATTGACCAGTAAGTCCTCCTCCTGCAACTTTAATATCAATATCATATTTATCGACTAAATTTACAATTTTTAATGGAGAATTAATAAAGTTGATTTCTGCTAATAATCCCGCAAAAAATTGATCAAAAGTTTTTTCATTAACTGTAATGATTCCAGTTCCTTCTTTTAGAAAAACTTTTGCTACTGATGTTTTACGTTTTCCAATTCCAGTATAAAAAAGATTTTGTTGATTCATATATTAAATTATTTTTTGAATTATTTTTCTAAATTTACTTGAATCCAGTTTTCTGAACTTGCTAAATTTAATGGTATATTTTTTGAAATATTTTCATTATTTTTTTTATAATGGATATTGCTATCAGAATATATATAAAGTCTACGATAATAATTGCGCCCTAAAACTCCTTTAGGAAGCATTCCCCAAATAGCTTTTTCAACAATACGAGCAGGAATTCTAGCCTTTAATTGTTTAAAGGTTTCAACCTTTAAACTTCCAGGTCTTTGAGAATTTCGATAATATAATTTTTGGCTTTCTTTTTTTCCTGTAACTTTTATTTTATCTGCATTTAAAATTACTACATAATTTCCTTGATTTACTCCTGGAGTAAATAAAGAAGTTTCTTTCCCACGTAAAAGTTTACTTGCTTCAGTGGCTAATCGCCCTAATGTTTTTTCATTTGCATCTATTACAAACCATTTTGGAATGTGACATTCTTGTTTTGGAAATATTGTTTTCATAAAAAAGTTATTTTTTAATTATTTTGTTCCAATTTTTTTAATTTTTCAGTTTTTTTGAAAATTTGAAGTTCAATAAATTTTTTAAGATTTAAAATTCTTTTTTCTTTTCTTTTTTTATATTCGAGTTCTAAAACATTTGTTGGAATAAAAAGAGGATAAAATAAGTTCATTAAAATTTTTAATGAATCTTGAATACTTCTTCTTGGTGTTATACTTCCATTTGTTATAATTTCTAAGTTTAAGGATTCCTTAATATTTCCTTTTGTATCGTAAATTAATTTTATTTTATAATTTACTTTTTTAATAGGCATAAAAATTGAATCAATAAATAAAGTTGAAGGTTTTAAAGGAGATAAATATTCTTGAACTTTACGTTTTCGATTTTCATCTGCCAATCTATATCCTTTTCCTTTTTCAATATCAATTTCTAGATAAAATTCATCGTTTGTAACCAACGTACAAATGTATTGATTTGGATTTAGAATTTTTAACTGATTTTCAGGCAATTGAAGCATTCCAGCAGTTATAATTTTTGGTCCTTTAATAGCTAAAAAACCTTTTAATTTTTTACTTGCTGTTGAATTTTTTCCACGATAGGAATATTCTTTAAATACAATTTCTTTAAGATTTAATAAAATTTCTAAAATATCTTCTCTTACACTTCCAATAGTTTGAAACTCATGTTTTGTATTATTAATTCTTACTCCTATAATTGAAAAACCAGTTAAATCAGACAATAAAGTTCTTCTTAAAGCGTTTCCTAATGTAATTCCTTGTCCAATTTCTAAAGGTTCAATAAGAAAAGAACCATAATGATTTTTTTCTTTATCTATATAATTTTCAATACAATTTATTGTGCTCATAAATTTTTTATAATCGGCGTTTTTTCGGTGGACGGCAACCATTATGTGCAACAGAAGTCTTATCTTCTATAGATAAAATATTTAAGCCAGCAGCTTTTAAAGCTCGAATAGATGTTTCACGTCCATTTCCTCTTCCTTTAATGACAACTTCAACTTTTTCCATTCCCATTTCAATAGCTTTAATTGCCGCATTTTTTGCAACTGTTTGAGCTGCAAAAGGTGTATTTTTTCTTGTTCCTTTAAAACCAGAAGTTCCAGATGATGACCAACAAATAGTGTTTCCTAAAATATCACAGATAGTAATAATTGTATTATTAAAAGTAGTTTTTATGTTCGCAATTCCAACAGTTATTGATTTTTTTTGCTTTTTTTTTTGTTTTGACATAATTTTTTAATTATTTTTTACGCATAAATAAACTTTGTCTACGTGATGTTCTATTATTTGTACGAGTTCTTTGACCTCTAACTGGCAATCCTTTTAAATGTCTTTTTCCTCTAAAAGAATTAATATCTATAAGTCGTTTTATGTTTAAACTCACTAAACGCTTTAAATCACCTTCTAGTTTAAATTGATCTGTTTCTAAAATATCTCTTAACGCAGAGATATTTGATTCACTTAATTCAGAAACTTTTAAATTGGGATTAATATTTAGTTCTGTTAAAACTTTTTTTGACGTAGGAATACCAATTCCATAAATACAAGTTAAAGCTATATAAATTTTTTTCTTATTTGATAAATTATTTCCAAGTATTCTAGCCATATTTTTTCTTAAATTTTTTATCCTTGACGTTGTTTATGTTTAGGGTTTAAACAAATAACCATAATTTTACCATGTCTTTTAATAATACGACAGTTTTCACACATTTTTTTTACTGAAGGACGAACTTTCATAATTTTTTCTTTTTTCTAATAAATTTATAGAACGTTTTTATATAATGCTTTTATTGTTTTTTGAACTTCAAAGGTTACACCAATTAAAATAATAAGTGAAGATATATTCACTTGATTTAAAGCAGTTGTATTTAATTGTTGTTTTACAATATCATAAGTTAATAAAATATAGCATAAAAGAACTCCACCTGATAAGGATGCTGTTTTTACAACACGATTTAAATAGACAACTGTATCTTTTCCTGGAGTAACATCTACAAGTGATACCGAAGCTTTACGCAATTGTTCAGATATTTTTTCAGGGTCCCAAAAAACAACTGTATAGAAATAGTTAAATGCAATAATAGAAAAGTAATAAAAAATTGTTTCAATAACTTTTAATTCTTTTCCTAAAAGGAAAGACAAATATGAAATAAAAGGCAATAAATTAGATGCAATAATAATTGGAAAAATTCCAGCTTGATTTAATTTAAGAGATAAACTAGTACCTTCAGGAACTCTTGGAGTTTGACCAAAAATAGTCATATTATCATTCTCAATATTTTCTAAAAATGCCAGTTGTCTTGCTGAAACTACTTTTACATCTGTTCTAGCAATTTGAGAAACGGAAATTAAAAAGAAAATAAATAGAAAGAAAATTACTTCTATATAAGTTAAACTTTTAAAATCTATTTTTGCAAAAGTATTAACAATATTTGAAAAAATAATTAAAGATGTTCCATTTCCAATTCCTCTATTATCAATTATTGTTGTTAACCATACAATCATTAATGAACCAATAACAAGTTGAACTACAATTAAACTTGTATTAAAAAAGTTTGTATTGTAGATATAAGGTTTTAAATAAAAAACTAAAAAACAACTTTGAATAATGGAAAAGAAAAAAGTTACAACTTTTTTATAAAAAGTTAGTTTTTTTCTTCCCATTTCTCCTTCTTCAGATTGTAATTTTTCTAAATATGGAAATATTGCCGCTAATAAATCAACTAGAATTGATGCATTAATGTAAGGAATAATACCTAATGAAAAAATAGTAAGGATACTTTTTCCTCCAACTCCAGAATACATATTTACTAATTGAATTATTGGATTTCTACCATCCATTTCTAATAATGATTTTGTTAAAGCTTCTTGATCAATATTTGTTAAAGGAACTGCATTTCCAAATCTTAATAATGAAAGTACAACAAAAGTAATTAAAATTTTTTTATTTGGATTATTACGTATTTTTTGAGCGGCAGAAAGTTTTTTAAATAGATAATTTGCCATTTTTATATTTTCTCATAATTTTATCGTAAAAAATTTGTTTACGAGTCGACTGATATTTTCCAAGCTCTATTTTTTCATTTAAAGAAGTTAATGCTAAAATTGTTGCTTTTGCATTATTTAACATATTGTTAGAACCAAATTGTTTTGCTAAAACATTTTTAATACCAGCTAGTTCAAGAACCGTTCGAACAGATCCACCTGCAATAACCCCTGTTCCTTGTAAAGCAGGTCGAAGCATAATACTGCATGCTCCATATGATGATTTAATTACATGTGGTACAGAATCTCTAAGAGTTAATGGAACATTTATTAAATTTTTCTTACCATTTAATACAGCTTTATCAATTGCTAAATTAACATCATCAGCTCTTCCAACTCCAACACCAACTTTTCTTTTATTATCACCGATAATAACAATGGCTCTGAAAGTCATTTTTTTCCCACCTTTTACAACTTTTGTAACACGTTTAATTTGAAGAATTTTTTCTTCATACTTAATTTTAGATAAACGAATTGAAAGTTTTTTACGTGGAAGCTTCTTTTTTCCTAAATTATTTTCTGTTTTTTGTAGATTCATTTTTTTATTAGTTTTTTTAATTTATTCAATTATTAAAAAATTAATCCTTGCTCTCGTGCACCTTCAGCGATAGACTTAATACGTCCATGATAAGGTCTATTTCCTCTATCAAAAACAACAGAACTTATATTTTTTTCTAAAGCTTTTTGTGCAATTCTTTTTCCAACAAATAATGATGCTTCTTGTGTTGCAGTTTTCGTAAAATTTTCTTTTACTTCATTTTCAAGAGTTGAACTAAAAACTAATGTTTTTCCATTCGTATCATCTATTAATTGAGCATATATATGTTTATGTGATCTAAAAACAGATAGTCTTGGTTTTTCTAAACTTCCAACAATTTTTTTTAGATATCTTTTCTTTTTTTGTACGTAAAGTTTTTTTAACTTTTTTTTCATAAATTTTTGCTTTTTTAATATTTATCTATCAGAAATTTAATTATTTTCCAGTTTTTCCTGCTTTTCTTATGATTTTTTCATTTTCATACATAATTCCTTTTCCTTTATAAGGTTCAGGTGGTCTAGTATCTCGAATTTTTGCAGCTAAAAAACCAACTTTTTCTTTATCAATTCCACTTATAACTATTTTTGTTGGTGATTCAACTTTAATTGCTAAATCCTCTGGAATTGGAAATTCAACTGGATGAGTAAATCCAACATTTAAAACTAAGGATTTTTTATCTACTTGAAATTTGTATCCAATTCCTTCAGCTACAAGGACTTTTGAAAATTTTTGATCAACACCTATAACCATATTTTGAACTAAAGCACGTATTAATCCATGATAAGTTTTTGAAGCTTTAGTATCGTTAAATCTAGTAATAATGATTTTATCCTCATTTATTTCAATATTTACAGTATTTGTAAATGATTTTTCTAAAATTCCGTTTTTTCCTTTTACAACTATTTTTTCTTGTTCTAATTGTATTGAGACGTTTTTAGGAATTTCAATTGCCTTTTTTCCTATTCGTGACATTTTTTTTCCTCTTTTAGTTTTTTATCCAATATAACATAATATTTCACCACCCTTTTTAATTTTTTGGGCTTTTAAATGACTCATAACACCACTTGATGTAGAAATAATTGCCATTCCTTGCTCATATCTTAAAACATCAATTGTTTGATCGAAATCTTTATATCCTGCAAATACTCTTTGACCTGGTTTACTAATTCTTTTAAGAATAGAAAATAAAGGCTTTTTAATCCACCATCCTTTGTATTTTAAGAAAATTTTGATTTCTAAAGGTTTTTTTGTAATTCTTTCTTTTTGAACTTCATAAGTTCGAATATACCCTTCTGCGGCAAATACTTTTAAGATTGCTAAATTTAATTTACTATAACGAATACGTGCAAAGCTATGTTTTGCTAATGTTGCATTACGTATACGTGTTAGCATATCGGATACTAAATCATTTGTCATTGTGAATCTCCATACTAAAACATTTATTTATTTTCGATTTTGGCAAAAGGCACACCTAATTCTTTTAAAAGGAAAAAGCCTTCACTTTCATTTTTTGCAGTTGTAACAATTGTTATGTTAAATCCGCGTCTTTGATCTACTGTATCATAGTCAATTTCAGGAAAAACTAATTGATCTGAAATCCCTAAATTATAATTTCCATCTTTATCAAAATTCGTTGGGTTTAATCCACGAAAATCTCTAATTCGAGGTAATACTAATTTAATAAATTTTTCTAAAAAAGCATACATTTTTTCGCGACGTAAAGTTACAACTAACCCAAGTGGCATTCCTTCACGAATTTTAAATCCAGCAATTGATTTTTTTGATTTCGTTAATACAGGTTGTTGTCCACTAACTAAACGAATTTCTTCAATAGCTTTTTGTAAAAATGTTCTATTTTGTGCATTTAAACCTAGGCCAGCACTAATTTGAATTTTTTCAAGCTTAGGAATTTGGTGTTTATTTTTATAAGAAAATTCTTCCAAAAGTTTAGGAATAACATTTTCTAAATATTCTTTTTTTAAATTAGTCATTATATTTTTTCTTTTTAATTAAACAAAATTCCCTGATTTTCTAAAGTAACGTTTCTTTTGATCATTTAAAAATTTATATCCAATTCTACTGCTTAAATTTGATGCATTGTCCCATAGCATAACATTAGAAATATGAATTGGTATAGAAAGTTCTAATTTTTTTGGTTCTCCACCTTGTTTATTTTTTACATATTTAATTCGAGGTAAAACACCTTCAAGAAATAAAATTGATTTATTTTTAAAAATCGTTTTAATATTTCCAATAAACCCTTTTTGATTTCCACTAATAACTTTTACTTTATCACCAACTTTAATGTGACTTTTTTTAATTTTATTCATATTACCTCAGCTGCTAATGAAATTATTTTTGTAAAATTTTTTTCACGAATTTCACGAGCTACAGGTCCAAAAACTCTTGTTCCTCTTGGATTATTTTCTGCATTAATAATAACTGCTGCGTTATCATCAAATCGAATAGCCATTCCATCAGCTCGTTTTAATGTTTTACGTGTTCGAACAATAACTGCTCTAACAATATTGGATCTTTTAATGGCCATATTTGGAATTGCATCTTTTACAACTCCTATGATAATATCTCCTACATTTGCATATTTTCGATTATTTCCTAATACACGAATACACATTAGTTTTTTTGCTCCAGTATTATCAGCTACAGTTAAATATGTTTGCGGTTGTATCATAATTCTTTAACTTTATTTTTCGTAAATTTTTAAAATTTCTTTTAAGTTCCATTTCTTATGACGACTAAAAGGTCTACTTTCTTCTAATAAAACTAGATCTCCAGCTTTACATTCATTTTTTTCGTCATGAGCCATATATCTTTTCGTTTTAATTAATGTTTTTCCATACATTGGATGTTGATAACGAATTTGGATAGCAACTACAATTGTTTTTTGAGGTTTGTTACTTACAACAATTCCTACTCGTTCTTTTTTTACCATAATCTTTAAGTTGATGTATTCATTTTTAATAATGCAAATTTTCTAAATTTTAGTTGAGCAATTCTTCGTTTTGCATGAATAAATAAATGTGGATTTGTTATTTGATTTCTAGATTTTTTAATTCTTAAGTCAAATAAACTTTTTTGTAATAAAAAAATTTCTTGATCAATGTCTGTTGTATTTGTTAAAGAATTTAATTCACTATATTTTGGAAAACTCATAAAACTTGTTCTTCTTTTATTAATATTTTTGTTTTTATAGGTAATTTATAAGAAGCAATTTTTAGAGCTTCCATTGCAATTTCTTTTGTTACTCCACTAATTTCAAATAAAACATTGCCAGGCTTAATTACTACTACCCAATATTCTACAGATCCTTTTCCAGATCCCATACGAGATTCTTCTGCACGAGCAGTTACAGATTTATCTGGAAATACTTTAATCCATAATTTTCCAGTTCTTTTTGTATATCGAGAAATAGTTCTTCTTACTGCTTCAATTTGTCGAGAAGTTAACCAAACTGGTTCTAAGGCTTGAATACCATATGTTCCATGGTCTAGCTTATTATTTCGACAAGCTTTTCCTTTTAAACGCCCACGTTGCATTTTTCTAAATTTTGTTCGTTTTGGACTTAACATTTTTTCTTCCTCGTAATTTAAATTTGTTATTTAACAAAAAGCCAGACTTTGATTCCGATTACTCCATGAACCGTTCTTGCTTCTTGATGTGTGTAATCAATTTTTGCTTTTAATGTATGTAAAGGAATTTTTCCATCTCGTTTCCATTCACTTCTTGCAATATCAATTCCATTTAAACGTCCTGAAACTTCAACTTTAATCCCTTTTAAAGTTGTTAATTGAACTTTTTTAATTGCTTGTTTTACAGCTCTTCTAAATGGAATTCTTTTTTCTAATTGCTCTGCAATATATTTGGCAATTAATGTTGCATCTTCAAATGGGTTTTTAATAAATTTAATAGCAACTGAAAAATTCTTTTTTGTTTTTATTTGTAAGAAACGAATTAAATTACGAATGTTTCTTTTTAGAAGTAAACTTGTAAATTTTTTTAAAGTATTTTTCGAACCATTTAAACTTGTTAAAGTTTTTGAACTTGAGCTCTCAGTTGTTTCACTAAAATATTTTGTAACTTTTTTTGACATTTCTTTCGCACGTGGAAACAATGCATGAATTGTAATATTTACATATTCTTTTTGACTAAGATCCTCTGTAACTCTTGTGATTTCCACTTTTGAAATTGATAAAAATTCTTCAAAATTTTTTGTTACAGTTTTTCTAATATCAAAATCTTCTTCAATTAAAGATGGATATTTTGCTTTACTGCTATACCAATTAGATAAATGTTTTTCTGTAGTGATTAATCGGAAACCTCTTGGATGTGTTTTTTGACCCACAATATTTATTCTCCTAAATAATTTTTATATAACTTTTATCTCACTTACACGAATGGTAATGTGAGAACTTTTTTTCTCGATTTTACGAGGTGAACCTTTTGACCCACAAGCAACACGTTTTGCTGTTGTTCCTTGATTTACATATGCTTCAGAAATTATTAATTTTCCTTTATCTAAATCAAAATTATTTGTTGCATTTGAAACCGCTGAATATAAAGTTTGCCACACAACTGCTCCAGCTTTTTGAGGTAAATATTTTAAAATTTGTAAAGCTTCTTTATAGCTTTTTCCACGAATTTTTAAAATAATTCGATCAATTTTATTTGGAGAAATTCTAATATTTTTAGATGTTGCTATTACACTTTCGTTTTCTTTATTCATAATTTTTATCTTTTTACTTTTCGTTCAGTTTTTTTATGCGAACGGAATGTACGCGTAGGAACAAATTCACCTAGTTTATGTCCAACAAGTGGATCCGTTATAAAAACAGGTATATGTTTTTGACCATTATAAACACTAATTGTATGTCCAATCATAATAGGTAAAATAGTTGAAGCACGCGACCATGTTTTAATCGTTTCTTTTTGTCCTTTTTTATTTAAAAGTTCAATTTTATTTAATAAATGATAAGCTATATATGGACCTTTACTTAATGATCTTCCCATAATTTTTAAAGTTTTAAAATAATATAAAATTTATGAACGTGAACGAATAATGAAAATATCACTTTTCTTTTTTCTTTTACGTGTTTTCATACCTAATGCAGGTTTCCCCCAAGGTGTTAATGGTCTTGGTTTTCCAATAGGACATCTTCCTTCTCCTCCTCCATGAGGGTGATCAACAGGGTTCATAACTGATCCACGCACTGTAGGTCGAATTCCTAACCATCTTTTACGTCCAGCTTTTCCTAATACAACATTATAAAAATCTGAATTACTAATTTTGCCAATTGTTGCAAAACATTCTTTTTTAAATAATCTGATTTCTTTAGAAGATAATCTTAATACAACGTAATTGTTTTCTTTTGCTAATATTTTCGCTGAACTTCCAGCAGCTCTAACTAATTGGCCTCCTTTTCCAGGAAAAAGTTCAACGTTATGAACATCTGTTCCTAAAGGAATGTTTTCTAATGGTAAAGCATAACCAACTTTAATTTCTACATTTTTTCCAGAAGAAATTGAATCTCCAATAGCTAAATTTTCTGGATGTAAAATATATCTTTTCTCTCCATCTGTATATTGAATAAGAGAAATATTTGCATTTCTATTTGGATCGTATTCAATAGTAGTTACTTTTCCAAGAATATCATACTTATTTCTTTTAAAATCAATTAAACGATAAAGTCTTTTGTGTCCACCGCCTCTATGTCTTATAGTAATTCGGCCTTTGTTATTTCGACCTTTTGATCGATGATTTGAAACCGTTAATGATTTTTCAGGAGCAACTTTTGATAAATTTGAAAAATCAGTAACACTTCGGTTACGTGTTGTAGGAGTATACGGTTTATAGATTTTAATTGCCATAAAACAAATTAAATAGTTTTGTTAATAAATTTTAATTGAATAAATTAGGAATTGAATCTCCTTCTTTTAATTTTACGTAAGCTTTTTTATAACGAGTATAATGTCCAATTGCTTTTCCATAGCCGTTATTAATAACAGTTTTTTTCGTTTTTCTTGGTAACATACATGAATTCACATTTGTTACTTTTACATCAAATATTTTTTCAATAATATATTTGATTTCAATTTTTGTTAATGATTTATCAACAATAAATGTATATTGTCGATTCCCATAAAGATTTAATGTTTTTTCATTTACTAGAGGATATTTTAATAAATCTAAAAGATCACCTAAGTTACGTGTAAGATTTTCCATAAATTGAGTTGATTTTTTCTAAACTAAGATTTGATAAAAGAATACGATTTGTTTTTAATAGTTGTTCTAAATTAATACATTCGGCTGTAGTAACTTGAATATTTTTTAAATTACGACTAGCAAGCCAAAAGCTTTTATTTGGTTTTGTTAATACAACTAAAATTTTTTCTGTTTCTTTACATCCTAATTCATTTAAAAAAGTAATAATTTTTTTCGTCTTTAAAATTGAAAAGTTTGTAAATATTTCTTCATTAACAAAAACAAATTGTTGTTTTTTCAAATATAAAGCTGAAAGAATAGCTAAACGTCTTTCTTTTTTATTTACTTTTTTTGTTACAATACGTGGTTTAGGACCGAAACTTACTCCTCCCCCAACCCATAATGGAGATCTACTAGATCCTGCACGTGCATTCCCTGTTCCTTTTTGTCTCCAAGGTTTTTTTCCACCACCTCTTACTTCTGATTTTGTTTTTGTAAAAGCAGTGTATTTACGAGAATTTTTTAATTGTGTAAGATAAACTTTGTGAATTAACCCAATTGCTTTCTTTTTTCTTTCTAAATTTTCTAAGAATATTTTCGTTTCCATTCCTTTTAATAATCTGATTAAGTTTTGCTATTTATACTTACTAAATTTCCTGACTTTCCAGGAATTGATCCTTTGATAACTAAAATATTTTCTTTTGTATCAATATCAATAATTTTTAAACCAGAAATAGTACACTTTTCCATTCCTAAACGCCCTGGCATTTTTTTACCTGGAATTACACGCCCTGGTGTTGTTCCTGCTCCAATTGAACCTTGTAAACGATGATGTTTTGATCCATGTGTCATAGCACCTCTTTCAAAATGATTTCGTTTAATATTTCCTGCGTTTCCTTTTCCTATTGATAATCCCGTAACACTAATTTCTTGACCAATTTTAAATAAATCAACAGTAAATTTTTCACCAATTTTATATAAATCGGGATTTTCAATTTTATATTCTTTTAAATAGCGATAAGGTGCTAAATTATTTTTACTAAAATGACCTAATCTTGGTTTTGTTAAAGTTTTATTAGTCGAGTCTATTTCTAAATAACCAATTTGCAAAGCATTATAACCACAAGTAGTTGTTGACTTAATTTGAGTAACATAACAAGGTCCTCCTTTAATTATTGTTACTGGAATTATATCTCCTTTTGGATCAAAAACTTGAGTCATACCGATTTTGTTTCCTAAAATACCTAAAGACACAAGATACCTTCCTTTTATATTTATATTAACTCTTTATATAATTAACTTATTTTGTTTTTTTTGTCTATATCAAGAAATTTATTAAATAACATTGAAAACATCTATTTTACTTGCTTATCTGATTAAAATAAAATATAATAGTTTCTTGATTCCTATTATAATTTTAATACACAAAAATATTATGAGTGATAAAACTACATCAAAAAGTATAAGTAAAAAAGTTGTTGGAATTGATTTAGGAACAACAAATTCAGTTGTTTCTGTTTTAGAAGGTGCAAGTCCAAATGTAATTCCAAATGCAGAAGGTGCACGTACAACTCCTTCAATTGTAGCTTATAATCCCAAAGGTGAAGCTCTTGTAGGACAAATTGCAAAACGTCAAACTGTTGTAAATCCTGAAAATACATTTTATTCAGTAAAACGATTTATTGGATGTAAGTATGATGAAATTAAAGAAGAAATTGGACGTATTTCTTATAAAGTGAAAGAAGAAGAAGGTGGAAAAATTAAAATTTATTGTCCTGCTTTAAATAAAGATTTTAGCCCTGAAGAAATCTCTGCTGCAGTTTTAAAGAAATTAGTAAATGATGCAAGTAGATTTTTAAAGGAAAATATCACTCAAGCTATTATAACTGTTCCTGCTTATTTCAATGATTCTCAACGATTAGCTACAAAAGATGCTGGGGCAATTGCTGGTTTAGAAGTTTTAAGAATTTTAAATGAACCAACTGCTGCTGCTTTAGCTTATGGATTAGATAAAAAGAAAAATGAAGTTGTTTTAATCTTTGACTTAGGTGGTGGAACTTTTGATGTTTCTATTTTAGAAGTTGGTGAAGAAGTTTTTGAAGTTTTAGCAACATCTGGAGATACACATTTAGGTGGTGATGATTTTGATCAAGCAATTGTAGATTATATTATTAGAGCTTTTAAAATAAAAGAAGGTGTTGATTTATATAAAGAAAAACAAGCTTTACAACGTATTATTGAAGCCTCTGAAAAAGCAAAAGTTGAATTATCAAGTTTACAATCAACTTTAATTAGTCTTCCTTTTATTTATATTGACGGTCAAACTCCGAAAAGTATTGATTTAGAATTAGATCGTTCAAAATTTGAAGAATTAAGTCGTGAAATTTTAGAACGTTGTAAAATTCCTGTTCAAAAAGCTTTACAAGATGCAAAATTAACAAAAGCAAATATTGATGAAGTTATTTTAGTTGGTGGATCAACACGTATTCCTGCAGTTCGAAACTTATTAATCGATTTATTAGGAAAACCCTTAAATGAAACAGTAAATCCAGATGAAGTTGTTGCTATGGGAGCAGCTGTTCAAGCAGGTATTATGGCTGGAGAAATTACTGATTTAATTCTTTTAGATGTAACACCTTTATCTTTAGGGGTTGAAACAATGGGAGGATTAATGACTACTATTATCAATCGAAATGCTTCAATTCCAGTAAAACAATCAGAAGTATTTTCAACAGGAGCAGATGCTCAAGATACAGTTGAAATTCATGTTTTACAAGGTGAACGTTCATTTGCAAAAGATAATAAGAGTTTAGGAATTTTTAAATTAAAAGGTATTCCTCCAGCTCCACGTGGTGTACCAAAAATTAATGTTACTTTTCAACTAGACGTTAATGGAATTTTAGCAGTTTCAGCACGTGAAGAACAATCTGGTCAAGAACAATCTATTAAGATTGAAGGCGCATCTGTATTAGCACGTGATGAAATTACAAAAATGATTCAAGAAGCTGAACAAAATTCATTATATGATAAAACAAAGAAATGTTTAGTAAATATTACATATGAATTAGATAATCTTTTATTAAAATCTGAAGCTTTATTACAACAATCTGAATTTTCAAATAGAGATACATTCTTGTTATTATTTGAAATAATTAAAGAAATCAAAGAATTATATACTTCAAAATCTTTCAAGAAAATTTATCCAGAATTATTAGAAGAATTAGTATTTGTAGTAAATCTTATTGGATTAGATATCTATAAAGATTTCTGGGAATTCGGAAAAACAGGAGAAGAAAATCCTTCAGGAAAGAAAAAAGG
>VKHH01006533.1:0-18200 GCA_015144975.1 Epipyxis sp. PR26KG
ACCGAAATAGAGAAGGAAAGTTAACAGAAAGATATTTATGGTAACGGGGATATTGTTTTTAGTGCAATTTATTGTGGAAATTGAATGGTGTACATAAATAATATAATAACTTATTGATAAAGATAAAGTGCAATTATCAAAACAATTTCGCAATCATAACGATTTTTTATTTGGTAGTATCTTTCCATTCAGAAATTCCGCACCATATAAGTTGTAAGCATAGAGTATAATTGTTATCAAAATGGAAATGAAACAAAAACGAAGAAAGTTGAAGAGAGGCTGCGAAGAATATCTCATCAAGATGGCGAATAAGACAGTATTGAGTAAAACACAAATGATATTGGCCAACATGCTCAATATTTGTGTGCTCAAACTTGCATCTTCTCCAATTTTCGGGCACTGATCTCTAATCGCTTCAAGCATTTTACTCCGAACCTACATAAACAAAATAATCTATGACACACGGAATAATTAAAAATTAAAGTATTAAGACAGGTTACCATAATCATTTTGTCTTCAACTGATATATCTTGAGAAGGATAATCAATCGGATTCAAATAAAGAACTGTTACTCTACCTGTCCGATTAATCCAACTCTTCACAGGATACAAATCATATGCTCCAAATATTATGACTGGAACCATCGGCGACTGCAAAGTATCCCACATATGAAACGCCCCTATTTCAACACGAATTAAGACCATGCTGAATAAACGAATGTGAATCAATGCCTTTTGTTGTAAAGTAACTTACCTTTTTTGAATGGTAATAGTTGACCGGTGACTGAACGAGTTCCCTCCGGTGCAATCACAACACATACATTCGATCCTTTCGCTGAATTAGCTGATCTCTTCAACGCCCCCACTGCTCTTTCACGATTTTCACGATCAACAGGAACTCCACCAAATGCTAAAGATATCCAAGAGAAAAATGGAACCAAAAATAATTCTTTTTTTGCCAAAGCATAATTCCTGACGGGACAAGTACCCGACACGAGAAAACCATCAAAATTACTTGCATGACTAAATGCGAGTAGAACCGATGAATTCTTGAAAACAGCTTTGTCCAATCCAATAACATCCACTTCAATTCCAGAGAGGAATAGAAGCCCCCAAGCAAAACTCCTCTTGATTTTCTCTGATAAAAGATCAAAAGGAGCCACTCGTGCAATTGAATCATACTGACGGAACAACAGTATAAACGGTGCTCCAAATAATCCGAGTAGAATAAACGCACCAACAACTCCACAAAACCGTATTAATAATTCAATTTGATTTAAAACATTTGACTTTCGGCCAACTGGTCTCAAATCCAATTCAGATATTGTTTTATTTATTTGTAGCAGAAGGGCATCATTTGTATCGGTTTTGCTAATTGGTTGACTTTTTGTTGACAGTATGGCCTGTTCAAGAAGTGATAGCTGTGAGTGTATTATTCGGCGTTGTATATTATCAGTTCCAAAGATGTCAATATCTTTTATGATCGCCTCGAAGTCTTCGTCGAACGGCATGATGAAAAGTCAATCAATAATAAAATCTTAAGCAATACAGCACAGCAGCACAGTATATTGTAAACCAGCACGTTTGATTCCTTTATGTAATATAATTCTAAAGTTAGAATTAGCAATTCATTCAAATACCACAATACCACCACCACTGCCAAAGGAGCAAGAGTAATTGTTAATTTTTCAAAAATAAATAACTAATTAAGTAATTAAACTTGATGTACTGTGAGACTGTAAGTTTTTCTTTCTATATCTATAGCTACAAGCTACAGTATGATCGTAAACTTATGTTCTATAGTCTCGTACAGTGTTCCCCGCTTGAAGTTTTTTACGTGGATAATAATTAAACAATCTTTATTGTAGTAATAATAAACGCGGTAAAGGTATCACGGTCTATCAATTAATTAAATATAGTGCGTGTTAAAATTAATTAATTAATGTACACTTGAAATATTCATTGGTTGGGTAATTTTACGCACGATTCTTTTCATATTAATGATATATTAATTGCTCTCGAAGCAGGAATTCCAATGAAAGAAAAGAGAGCGATTTAACCAACAAACGTTTATTGAAACTTATTTGTGAATTCAACAGCAATTAGATTCAATAAATGGATTTGCATTCAACTAATAATTCACTCCAATTTGATCATATATTGTTATCTCCAGATGGAGATGGTGATTCAGATCAAATTTTTATGATGCCTGCTGATACTTATTTTGCTCACTCTCCGATACCATTGAATAGTATTAATAGTGTCAATGATCCTACTTCATATCTGTTAGGATTTAAAAATGTTTCTGTGCCTAATCCAAAAAGATCAGCCAATTCTTTCATTTCTTCAGAAGATAATGCACTGCTGTTTGCGGACCAGCTTTCTTATTATGATGAGCAAAAGATGAAATCTCTCTCTTCTTTATTGTCTGATTATTCATCAAATCCAAGTGGTAATAATATAAATAATGATAGTAATAGTTTGGGTTTGTTCGGCAGTGCGCGAGCTTCACCTGATAATATATTTAGCCCCAATGCAAACTCGCACACATCTTTGCTGCCAGGTTCAGTCAACCATAATGAAAATACAAATTTCCTCACGAAAGATCAAAAGTTTCAACTGGATTTAAATTTTCCAGCTAATAATAGCATTGCTGAGGATAGATTATCTTCCTCTAAAATCGCAGATTCAATATTCAATCGATTGGCAAATAATAATGTTCCAACTTTTTTGCAACGATCTCACACAAGTGTTGGAAATTTAGATTTATATAATAATAATGACTCTTTGGGATTTGGAATTTTGTCAAATCCTGATTACTTCAATGAAAAATCATTCACAAACGATTTTACACGTGGAAATGACAAGCTGGGTATGCCTCGACCATCATCAACTCCTATTTTCCCTGTTGGATTCAACATGGTAACCAACAAAACCGACTCTTTGCGATTACATCAAACTTCATTTGGAGACATTCAAAAGACGATTTCACCGCCAATTAATTCGTTCTCACAATATGACTCAACATTGTCCATTAGCTTGGACAAGAAACAGGTTGGCACAGGAAATGGCCAAATGGAAGACTCTTTCATTATCAAATGTTGCTTTGATATTTTGTCCGATGCGAGCGAAAAGTCACTGAAAGCTGTTGAGTTAGCTAACACCTTACGAGCACGTGTAGGCACAGACGCTTTGGCACACATAAGGGAGAGATATGGCGGATTATTAACATTGTTAGAGAAATTTCGAAGCACGTTTCGAGTTGATCGAATTCCAAAAAACGATAAAGTAACTCTTATCTCTAACAAATTATCTTTAAACGAAGGTCATTTTTCTCCTCAAGATGCTTATAATCGTAGCGTGGCATCTCATCAAACTCAAACTGGCTCCAGACAGAAGCCTGTTTTGTCAAGCATAGTACCTGTGAATCCAATCATTTCGCGACCGTCAAGCAGCCTGTCGCAAACTCATTCGCCCACCCTGGAGTCATCCATTAGATTGAATAGCAATAATTATCATTTTTATGAAGATTCAAATAATGGTGGCATTTTAAATGATATCAAATACGAAAGCAACTTTCAAAGTGGCCAACAACCGACCAGATGTCTTCATGTCGGAAATGTCCCACAAAATCTCACAGAAATAAGTTTGCGAACTGAATTCGAAAAGTTTGGACCAATCGAAGGACTTAAAATTGTAACACAAAAAACAAGCAACCGAAGATTCGCCTTTATTACCTTTCAAACGATCGAACACGCCGTGAAAGCCAAGCATCACATGTCTAAGGTGCATCCATGGAAGAGCGCCATATCATTCGCGCACAAAGAATTCACATCAAGCCCATCAAATAATAGACACCAAAACTCGAGAAATAATAATAATAATAATATTAACCAATCCAGTAATTTTGCAGTTCATTCCAGCATAGAATCCATGCATCAGCCAAACTTTTTGGTAAACCCACTTATGTATGCCATGGACCCTCAGCCCCTTCTTCCGCAGGGACATATTAGCAATGACATTAAAAATACTCGATCCGTCCTTGGTGATGTCCCTTTAGACTTGAATTACATGGGATTGAAGCCCTCAGATGGATACTATAATCATCTCAATATTGACCAATTGCCTAATAATGGTAATTGGCCCACGATCGACAACTTGCTGAGCTCGCTGCAGGATACGACCCTCACGCATAGCAATGAGAATAACCATTATGTTCGAACACCAGCGAATAATGGGACTAACTGTCCAGTCCTTCGTCGACTATGCGATGATACTTACGTCCCAACCCAGCCTTGGCCCATAGACGAGCCTGCGGACAGAGTCTACTACACGGCTGTGATCGCTCAGCTGCAACAGTTCGGAGGAAGCACCACTATCTCTAAACTGCGAGGATTTCTCCGTAATCGAGTTGCAGCGACTGATAACATCAAAAGTGTGCCTCTCAAAGCGATGCTGGCCGCATATCCGCACCTGTTTGTCGTTCAAAGCAACTACGTATCTTTAATAAATTAATTAATCGTCGGAATTTTTGATGCTTGTTTTGTTTCAGCAAATTATTATTATTATTGTTGGCTTGAAAATGATTTTGTGCTTCAAACTTTTAACACAAGAAACACAAGAATAGAGGAAAGTGAACAGGGACTGAGTCAATAGTCAAAAGTCAATGAAATATGAAATTAGAATTGTTCATAGCATTATCCAGTTATAAAATTGCGCTTTATCTCTCAGACGGAGAACCTTACATTACTAAGTTATGATTATCATGTATCATGTTATGTATCATCTTATGCTTTAAAAGTTAAATAATGCAACATATCGATTATATTTTAATTGAATGAAATGTACAAAGGATTGAACAATGGAAGGGAAGTAAAAAGAAATTAACAAATGAAGGTTGAATAATTATGATATTATCTGTAATTGGCTTCTTCATCGAGGGTATGATGTGATGTGATTGGAGGGATGGGGGTAGGGGCGTAGGGGTTTATTCAATAGGTAAGAGGTTGTTCAGAAGTAGCTCTGCTGCTCTCACCGTGGATGATTTCGACAATAATAATGCCACTTCTACCGCAGAGTCAATGGATGACTCGTCTAAATCATGCAATCGGAATCGAAGAGAGCTCGCATTGTGATGAAATCCACCATGATTGTCCGCTGCACTCACACCTGCGCCTACGCTCATATTCACATTCTGAGCATTTCGATCGAAATAATTCTCACTTTCAGACAAACTCGCACTTTGCAAATTATCACTGCTGCTAAACCCTTCGAATATCTTCTCAGTTGCTTTTTCATACTCGGCCAACTATCATAATAACAACATAATCATTGAAATAAGCTTAACTTGTGAAGCTTAATTGGACAAGAGACTCACCTCAAAGCAAGACAAATGATCCAGGGAGTCCATGCTGCCACTGCTAAAGCCTACCATTTCCACACCAGCTAACGAGCTATTCCCACTCGCTCCCGCCTTGCCATTTCGAGGAGTCACATTTCGCTGAAACCGTGATATGAGCTGCTTCATTATACTCCTGCACACACGAGATTAATAGTATTAACATATTAATATATTAACAGATAAGAGTATTAACATAATTAGTATGATCATGAATAAGGGTATTCGCATGGGTATGATATGATGGTATGGTATGATATAATTACAATGAACGTAATTCAAAATACTGTAATTGCGAGAAATGACAATTAGTCAGTTCGACCAATTGTAATAACATAAAATGCGAAAATATAATAATTGATTATATTTACCTTTTCGCATTTTCATTCAAAAATCTAAAATATTTGATAGTTTCCAAAGGGACTTCATCATCATCCTCAATAACTGCACTAGCAGCATGAATGATTCCACTCTTGCCTTCACTTGCAGAACTTGTTTCGATGGTTGATTCTGGGATTTGCTTAAGCTTCTCGTTCAGCTTATTGATGGCCCGGGATGTAGGAGACCGCGGGACTGGAGGAGGCAAGCCACCTGGTGGTACTGGTTGTGTTTGTTTGGTCGAAGATTTGATAGATGAAAATGATGATGATGTCTTGTTTTCATTTATTATGAGCGATTCGCCAGTTGAGATGATTGCAGTTTGATCTACATGATAATTAGATGCTAATCCTCGCATATCATTTGGAGAATAGAACTCGTTTGATTTTATTGCATTTTTCAAAATCCCATTCGTCACACCCGGCACACCTGCAGCAACACCAGACTTTTTTCTTATTTGTGCTAAATGACTTAAATGGTTCGCAAGCACATCATTATCGCCATAATGAGTAGTGACAGTGTTAATAGGCATTGTCACGGGAGCGACTGGACCTGAATTCGAGTTGGAGTTTTTTGGCGTTTCTTTGAGTTGATTAAGCATCACCACCAGCTCTTTCGCGGACTCATCATGCTCGTCTCCCAACAACCCCTTCCTCGACTCTACTCTATTATTATTATTTGATTCTGACTTGTTCAAACTGTCCAATTCGTTCGACATCGCGTTTCTGCTAAGTTTCTCATTTGATGGGATGACAAGAAGAGGCTTCGGTCGAAGATGCGAAGGGAGTTGATCAGAATGTCCACCGGATTCATTTCGTTTGATTGGAGAATTATTGTTCAGAGGAGGCTGCATGGAGTGCTGTTGTTGGTCAATAATGTTGGAAGTATGAGAAAATCGTTCGCTTTTTACTTGACTGTATGGTGGATTGTTGATGCTTATTCCTTGTCCATCAGACACAAATGAGTAAGTGAGCCAGTCATCCAACGACTCTGAAATCATCGAGTTAGTATGGTCCCTCGCTGCACCATTATTTGGGAAATATATTGATTCTCCGAATTCGATTGATTGCGAGATCATGGGGTCAAACGTGGTGGACATGTTGAACTCAGATGGGTATAATTTATCACCGAGGTCCAGACTCGCAGCTGCCATGCCATGATCATTGGTGAACGAGTGATGCTGCATGAATAGGTCAAATTTATTATTTGGATTCGAATGATGACTTTGAGAAAGATGGTTATCAACTTTAGCGCCATAAGCAGTGCTGCTGTTAACAGGAAATGTTTGTTTGATATGAGCGGTTTCATTGGACGATTGGGGATGTTGCGGTTGAGGCAAGTTTTGATTTTGCTGATAAATTAAATGATCATTATTAGTTGCATTAGATTGAGCTGGCACTTGAGGCGAGCTTTCAAATAAATTCTTTGCAAATTGCTTGTACGGAGTAGCGATTGCGATCTTCGTATTCTCCATTTCTTGAGTTTTTTGTGCTTTTTTCTTTGCCGATGGAACAAGAGGTGGCAACTGTTTCGCCTTTGTTGCTTTAACCGCGCTATTACTGACTTGGATTTTATCGCCATTACTATTGGTAACCTCACTCGTATCAACACCAGGCACATTTCCCCGACTGCTTTCAGTTGCTCTTTGCCGTATGAAAGACAGTTGTTGCTCATCGTCAGATTCATCATCATCATCATCATTATGATAATGGGATATGTTGTGCTTTCTTCCTGTTTCAGCACCAGCAAAATTGACCAATCCATTCAAAGCAGAATACGTTCCACTGCTCATTTCGATTCCAGTGGAGGTCACAGCGTCAATGAAAGAATTCACCGCATTCTGCATCGATTCTTTCGACGAGTCCTTCGGTCCTGCACCACTGCCAGCTTCTAAATTATTGTCCTGTAACCACTTCTTCATCGTACACGAATTCCATCTATAGTTTACAATAAAATCAATTGTACTAATATAATAAAACCAAAGATTTCCCCCCCTAATTTTACCTATTTTTTACAGCATTTTCTGTTCTTCCAGGCAGCATTTTCGATATTTCACACCATCTACACAATGCAACAAATATTTAGAATGGTAATAAAGCATCACAATTAAAACTTAACAGTTGTTGTACCTATTTCCGAAATATTTCTGTGCTTGATATAATATAAATTCTTCGTCATGAATCCATTCTCCCTTTTTGATCGAAGGATCCAAGTGATTAAACCAACGTTCCCGACATTGCTTACCAATCCTTCCAGGAAGCTAAAACAAACAAAAAAGGGTATAACATTAAGAAAATCATTTATAAGTTGGTGTGAATGAATAGCTCTACCTGTGAGGCAATTGATGACCACTTGACTTTTCCCACACCAAAATGTAGCACCTGAAGTAATATGATAATTCAAATGAAATAATATGAACAATTATTAATAATAGAAACATACCAAACTTCTAACTAAATCATCTTCTTCCTTGGTCCAAGTTCCTTTATGTAGACCAGGCTATAAATGAGAAGAATGTGCGTTATAAAATAAAAATGAAGTGTCGCTAGTGACGGACTGTCGAAAAGATACCTTCAGAACTTTATTGTATCTATGCAAACATTGCACATCTGTTCTAACAGTTCCTAATAAACTGGCGATCTATAATTTGACATTTCATGATGATATTTATATTAAAAAAAATAAAGGTATTTCAAAACCTTCTTCCAATTCTTTGGACCATGGATTTCAACGATGTCTTTGAGCATCATATCTTCCTCAGGGGCCCATTTGCCTCCGACTGATGCTTTACGTTGTATTGTCGATCTAACTTTTTTAGAATTATTAGCATCATTTTCATTTGGAGGTTTTTGAGATCCAATGATATCTGATTTGCCCTATCATTATAATGTATTCCAGTATTGTGGAATGATACTACCATTAACACTTAACAATCGAATATATACATATTTCGTTAAATACAACCTCGAAGTAAACACTATCACCATCTTTGTCTGCATAGTCCTCATCTGACATATCTGAATTATAATTATGAAATAGCGGTAACGCGGTAACAACAATGAAAAAATTACAGAATAGTGAATTGAGCAATACCACTTGATTCATCATTTTCTTCAACACGCTTTCGCTTCGATTGCTTTGAACTCATATCAAACGATTATGCGATATTTTATTAAATTAAAGTATTTAATGGTAGAATATATCTTGCTTTATGATGTTACTGATGAAAATAAATACTTGATTGAAAGAAGAAGTCATTAATTCAGTTCATAAGAAAAGAATTACAATTTCTAGTAACACAGTAACACAATCTAATTGCTCCCTCAATATCAATACAATTTTACAATACAAAGGAATAGTAGCAATTCCAGGAATTTTTAAAAAAATACGTTTAACTTATACTTAAACAGTTTATCTTCAACCATTTGCGGAGTTTACACAATGATGGACACGCCTAAGATTTCAAAAACAAAAAAAAACAAAAAAAGTTATTAATAATAATAATAAAAACAATTCAATTTTACAATAAGTTAAAAGTTACACTAACTTATACTTATAGACAATCATAATACCAGAACGCAATTATCAATAACATAAAGTACATTTTTAAAATTCAAAAAGCAGAAAGGTACAGAACTTTCACTGACTAAATACCGTACACTAATTATCAAAATAAAGAATTAATATTATGCGCGCAAACTGCAGCAGCGAAAAGTTTAAGTATGACAATGAAACAACTTTCTTCTTTCCTCCTTTCTCTTGTTCTCCTGTTACTAATTGATAATTGAAAATTAATATTATACTACATATCAAGCAAGCTTCTTTATTGAGTTTCATACCTTAAATGAAGTCGAAGCAGTCAACGGTAACTTCCAATCGAAAAGCTACTCAAAGTAAACAGAAGAATATAATTATTAAATCTCCTTTGGATGATAGAGAAGTTAAGTCTATGAATATGGAGAGCGATTTAACATTGGCTGATCTGCCTGACTCAGAAAAGGAAAAAGTTTCTAGATTGGTGGAACAACTTATTCGCTTAGGTGGACAGTATCCTAATGAAAGTGCAATAGATTTTCAAGAAACCTCAGCCTCGCTCATGAACCAATTATTGGAAAAAGACGAAATAATAAAATCCCTTCAAATCAAGCAATCAAATCTTTGTAGTCTGTTAATCATATATCAAGCAAAATTGACTTCCACACTGGAAACAATAGAGTCACTAACTAAAGCAAATAAAAATAATAAATTTCAAATTAATATACTAGAAAATGAAAATCAACAACTTCTTTCTCTTTCCAATTCCATGAAAAAATCAATTGAATCATACGAAGAGTCACATAAAATCAAAATGGATGCAGTTATAATATCAATTAAAAACAAATATGCTCGGAAATTATCAGTACTTAAATCAACCTTACATGAGCATGAAATAATTATGAAAAACCTGTCGGTATCCAATGAATTGATGGAAAAGGAGCTAGACTTATTGAGAGAAGAGAAGGTGAAAATCTATTCTATGGTTCCTGCATTTATCGAAAATAAGACACAATCAAGTGTAAAATCTGATCCAGATCTTGCAAAATATCAATATACCATCCTTAGCAACGATAATTCAGAAACTAAAGATCAGTACAAAAAACTCCATAAAACTGACAATAGTAAGCAATTGGTAGCGTCTTCTTCGCAAACGGAAGATAACCTCAGTAACTGTCACACGGAAAGAGATATCAACATATCACAATCGAATCATGTCGAGTTTTACAATAGCCAAGATGTGCTACGGAATTCAAATCAAAACATCAGCAGTATTGAAGATATTCCTATTCATTCAAAATCTGTTTCCACTTCACCAATAAAAAATCAATTCTACGAAGATCACAATGCCTTTACTAGCAAAGCTGTCCGACGGAAACGAGCCGTTAAAATAAAATCATTGACAAACTCATTGGATTTGCATAAATCAATCCAACCTAGCTTTCACAAGAAATCGTCCTCTGTGAACGGAATAAAACTATTAAATAATACAAAAGAAACAACTACAAAGAATGATATTATTTATGATGATGAGTTGTTTGAACTGTTGCGTGAAATATAACTAGAATTTACTCCATATATATAACATTTTGAATTAAAATAGCCTATATAATAATTCAAATCAAACATTATTATTATTGCAAATTTATCATTCGTTTCTAATGATGAGAGTGATCCATTTCATATCTTAATCCACAGTATTTACAAATTGCAGGCTTTGTGGAAACGGTATCCAATTGTATGTACTCAACAGGATGACCCAATGCACCCCCTCCGCCATCACACACAGCAACATGACGTTTGACTTTTATTGGGGCAACTTCATTGATAAGCTTCTCAGCATTACTTCGATGTAGTCCATGAGAATACTACAAAAAGGAAGTTAACATAATCGAAAGTATAATTTGACATTAAAATGAATGATTTTTTACCGGAGACGCTTTTGAAGTGGTGGTCAAAAGGCGAACAGCATTTGTATTGAATGAGCAATTACCGCAAATATTAGAGCGAATCACAAATCTAACGAAGTACTTCATGTCTCTACCTGTAGACATACTTTTACTGAAAAAAAAAAAAAAAATGCAATTGTAAAATTGAATAGCCAATTGAATTTGATAATTGAGTTTAAAATAATTTTTTGTAGATCTCAATTTTCAATTTATTGATAATGCCAATACCAATATGAATTGTGAATATTTTGCAAAAGAACGATTTAATAAAAGTATCGGATATTTTATTTTTGACTTACCTAAAAATGAAATGATATTTACAAAAGTCGATGAGGTAGAGTTATATTTGCCAACAAAATACGATTAACCTCGCAAGCGGCTGATTAACTTACATAAATAATTATGAATTGTTTTTGAATGAATGAAAATTTATTAATAAAAAACAACTGGAAGAGTTAATTAATCAATTAATTTATTTATTTATTTTAATAATCGAATTAAAGTTTATTAATCATTACTATCGGTAAATATTATTATTACCTTACAGTTTTTTGGTGTAGAAAATACGAGGTTTTAATAGTGAATTTGTAAGTTATTATCCGATTTCAAGCACTGCTGCACTGTAAGCAAGTAACTTCAGATTACTAGATCGTAGATCGTAGATCGTAGATCGTAGATCATACAGTATAACACAACGTACTATAACTACAGTTATTAAAGCAACACTTATAAAATATACAAATAAATAATTGATAATGGAGGAAAGTAGTCATGGAAGTTCGTCTCGGAGTGAAATATCTGAAATGAGCACTGTTTCCACCATCATGGTTTCAGCAGAAGATACAGCTTTATCTATAAGGAAAAAGTATGAACTCAAAGTTATTAAAAAATTTGATAGGTATCTGGACGTCTAGATGCGATATTCACTGAAAATCTGTGATTAATTGATAAATGGCTTTACAGTATGTGTTTTTGTTGTATTGTGTAATCTCTTAATTGCTGTATTGCTCTATTGATTACATCCTATATTTATTGTTATGATATTTGTCATTCTGAAGTTACTGAACTTATTCAAGAGCTTGCATATTTTATTTATGTACACATAACAATTCGGAAATTCTATCACTTATTTCTTGTTCGTTTTGCTGCTGCTGTACTGATGACGTTCTATATTGATTCGAACCAAAGTTGTACGCCTCATATTTCTTGCTTCAATCTTGAATCCAATTATTTATATGCTTATATGATCTTTGATTTATGATATGATTTATTGAATGTAAATTTTGGTGACTCACAATTCATAATTTATTGCTTTTTAAAGTTATTATAGAGTATCATTTAAATAATACTCTTTAACGTAAACTACGATTTACTCGTGTTTTATTGATTTAAACATTTTCTTTATAGGTCTCGAATAAATACATCCAAGTAAGTAAATTAATGAAAATCGTTTCACAAAAAGTCTCAAAATGTTTTCATTTTGTTATATAAAAGAGAATGTTGGTTTTTAATGGATTCTTGTTGGTTAAACAAGTGGTCCGCGTTTGTATCTAATCCTGATGAAGATGAGAGTCCAGGAGTTATTTCAAGTGCAGATCTGTTGGTTAATGGACAACCTCGTCCTGGGTTGAAGCCAAAAATAGATTATCGCGGAGTACCACCGTTAGTTTACTATATATTTGTTGAACTTTATGGCAAAGATTCTTCTCCAGAAATATGCCGATACGTGATTGATATCTACAAACTTCCAGTTCCAATAGAGCGACTGGTTGATATAACACTTCGAGCTCAGGTAAGTCGATATCTTAATTATTATATTTATTATCGAATCTTTCGCTGACTCTTATGCGTTATGATGTTAGTTACAAGCTAGTGTACAAGTCAATAAAATAAGGCCCAAATGGGTAAAATGGGAGCGTGAAGAAGATGATAAGGAGGTGAGAGTATGCATGTAATTGACAATTTCTAATATTTATATAGCTTTGTATGATCTACAGGAAGAAGATAACTCAATATGCTGTGGACTTACGAAGGAACATCTGGAAGCATTCATATATTGGGCAATATCCTGTTGGAATGCGAGGATGCGTTCAGGAAGAGATACTATTAGTTACAGAAAATACAAGCCGCTCCGAAATAATCAGTTTGAAATGGATGATGATTCACTTCATGCAAAAAAAATGCGAGGGGACAGCACTCACAGCTCAATTAGAGGAAGTATTCACGGGAAATCTAATCCATTTTCCTCGTATAACTCTAGTGATGATGACAGTAGTGATGATGAAATAATTATGACTGATGCTCCAGCTGATATTGGGTATACCACTGGCTCGTCTTGGTTTAAATCAAGATAATAAGACATGATGAAGTTTTAAGCCATATTAATTCTGAATAATATTTATTAAATCGCACATATCAAAATAATATTTTCATTTTTGGTGATTTATCTTTTCTTGTAAAACCATCGCAGTAGGCAAATTATTTATCATACTATTATTTGGCAAATTGCAGTAGGTAGATGAAATCACTCAACTAACTGAACATTTTTAACTATTTTATTTTGCGTTGCTATTTTCCTTACGAGCTGCATCTTGTAAAAGCTCCGTATCAACTTCTGCAGCAGGAATTTGGATATACCTAAAGATATCAAGTTAAAATAGTTTTAGTAGAGTCACTGTGTAATAAACATTTTATCAACATAGAACGTACCTTACAGCTGATCCCCTTATGAAACAACTCTTCATGGAAGCTAATTGTGGATGTCGTATCGGATCAATCACGCTCACATTTCTGAGCTTTACATTCAAATACTGATCTACACTAACAAGCACTCCAGTCATCACAACATCATTTTTAAGCTCGACAGCAACTTCTTTATTCACTAATGTCTTGAAAAAAGAAAAAAATATCATTTTGATATTTTTAAAAAGTTACAGGTCTATATTTATTTACTAGTTCTCAGTTCTATGATAAATTTCCTATCGTGACTTGTAACTTGTTATGAAATATGAAATCAACCAAAATCAGAAAAAAAGATGATGAGGGTAAATAACTGAACTCTATTCTGCTCAATAAACAACTGATTCTATTTTAAACTACAGTAGCAATTATTTTTGAAAATTTTTATTTAAGTTTATAATCCCGGAATCCTCGATCCGGCGGTAATTGGTTGTAGATTGGATGGATATATCATCAGTTTTTTTTTTGCAATAAAGTAATTTTCCACTTAAAACTCGTTCCTATTATAACTCATAATTCCTTTAATTAGTATTGCACCATGATTAGTGGATTTGGGGTAATACTTTTTACGATGTGATAATTCGCGCACGTCCCTTCAAGATACAAACGAAACGCTTCAATTTTTATGGGGTGATTTGTGTCAAAATCAAAGAACAGGTGCGATTCTCTCTTTAGTATTTAAGAAATCAAGATGCTTGTTCAATCTTCGCTGTTGATCAGTCTCCTGTTACTTGTGGTACCTGGAGTACATGGAGCTTGTGATAATAATTGTAGTGGACATGGTATTTGCCAAACAGATGATGTTTGCAAATGTTACGATAACTGGGGAGTAGGTATGGCACATGACAGTGGTGATTGTTCCGAACGAGTCTGCCCATATGAAATCGCATGGGTTGATACTCCTGATAGTAAAGGGTCATTTCATAAATACGCGGAATGTGCAGGTCGTGGAATATGCAATCGTGAATCTGGTGAATGTACCTGTTTTGATGGATACGAAGGTAAAGGATGCCAAAGAACTTCATGTCCTAATGATTGCTCTGGACATGGAACTTGTGAATATATTGAAGATATGGCCTTTGGTGCAACTAGTGCTGATTATTCTAACCGATATTTCGACTCAGAAGCAAAAACGTTTCCATACAAACAATGGGATAATGGAAAAGTTCGAGGATGTGTTTGTGATGCATTATACGGAGATATCGATTGCTCTAAAAGAATGTGCCCATATGGTACTGATATTCTTGATGTTCGGGATGATCTCTTGGTATCTCAAAAATTCCAAGTACAAGAGCTTCGCTTTAAATCAAGTCTTGAACTCGATACTTTGAAAACTAAAACATTCGCTCTTACCTTTAAATCCAAATTGAACGAAACATTTACAACTATTCCTATTAACTTCAATGAAAATGATATGAATGACTTCGTTCATGATGTGCAATTGGCCTTGCTCAATCTTCCGAACAGAGTAGTGGATGGAGTTACTGTCGCTGCAAGTCAAGATATTTATTCAAATCAGGTTGTACTCAACGTTACATTTACTGGACATGCTGTGCAAGGTCCTCAACATATTCTTACAGTTGAAGATTATGCATGTGGGGCCGGTTGCACTCCTAAACTTGATGGTCTCAACTTACAAACTCGTTATGGAAAAGGTTCATCCAATGCCACTGAAATTAAATTGGCTGATTACAACAGTTACGAATGTGGTCGAAGAGGAAAGTGTGACTATGCAACAGGACTTTGTGCCTGCTTCACCGGATATACTGGTGATAACTGTGACAGCTTAACTACTCTAAGTTAAACAATTATCGTGACTCCCTTGACTGATAATATAATTTATTTAATTTAAAATTGTTAAAAATAATTCTTTATTATTGTTAAAATCGTTTAACTTGCTTCGAACTATCTCAATTGAATTCTTATACGCAACTCTTTTGAGTCTTGAGGTTGGATGCCCAACTCAAGAAGAATTTTATTATCGTAATTTTTGTCCACCAGACTCACAAACGGATGAAACAATGAATTTGGAATGAAGGAATTATTTGACCTTTTCCATTCTTTATAATCCCTTTTGCCAGCCAAATATGCATTGAATGCATACTTCTCAAAGTTATGAGACCACAAGCAACTTTTCGCATTGAATTTGCGTAATCCTCGACTGGCTCTGATTGATGAAGCAATCTCCAATGCCGTCTCCGAACGAAGACTTCTTCCACTCAGTTCCATCATCGCAATCAAAGCGTATTCAACTGCTTCTTGTTGATCAGACACCTTACCAATAAATAACAAGTATTATCACTACAAAATTGACAACATAGAATCGTAATATTACCGAATTTGACCTACTAAACGCATCAGCAGACAAATACTTGATTATTGAGGGGAAGAGGGTTTGCCGCCAAAACTGCTTTGCTGAATCTATATCAACATGATAGCTCCTGATCAAAGAATCTACTACCCTGCTATTCAGTACCTGAATTAAACCTCTATTATTAAGATCGGATATCAGCTTAGCATTGAGCGTATCTCTATTATATTGAATCATATTTGAAGCCACTCTATTATTACTATCATCTGATGTAAGATACTTTGATTGATGTTGAAGTACCGTGTAAAGTAAACAGAATCCTTTCGCTCCAATCGAATAGTTCATGTAATCTTTCACATTGAGAGGAGTCTGCAATAATAACGACTTGTTAGAATGAAGAAGTTCAAATACTATTTCGGAAAATGATTTTTGGTTGAATGAAGATTCCAAAGAAGTAAGCTGATTCAGAGTAGTGAGTGCGGCATCGTAACTTAATGAAAGCTTAATATCATTATTTGTAAAAAGAAAATCAATCGCAGTTGACAAGTTTCCAAAGAATGCTGATTCAGTCGAGTTGAATACTTTATTACTATTCCCACATAAGACACCGGCAATCAAGGAGTCGCCAGTCAGCTGATAATCCTGCTTTGTATTATGTTTAACTACCATTATTGAAGCTAAAGCAAGTCGGAGTGCGCTCTCTTCATCCCCTAATTTGCCAAGCGTTTCCATAGCACATCGCAAAAGAGGTAAACTAATACGATTCACACTTTTGAGAGCAGATTGTAACCAATATTTCACTTCATTTGAGGATTTACTTATTCTAACAATCGATGAATATGAATAATTGTCAGGGAATAGTTCACTATTTTCTCGATACTTTAACATTCTAAAGTATCTCCACACAGACTTTGAATCTCCAATCTGACGGAATCCTTCCATCATTATATTGATTGATCTAACATTGGGTATAAATACAACCAATTTTAACCATCGTATGAACATTTCATCGGCTTTCATAACTAGCTTATTTCGAATTAGTTCTGAAATAATGGTGTTCATTGTATCCGCAGCGATCACGGTGTTATTAACCAAGATTAGTTCAAGCAAGGAATCTGCATCATAAATATTATCATCCACTTTAAGCATGAATTGTAAACAAGAGTTGAAAGCGAAACGATCAGCAGAATTATATATATTTGCGAACGAAGTAATATTCATTTTATGTGTTCTCATCATTGATAAAAGTTCACCATAATTGCGATTATTGATATTTTTTCGAATTATATCACCATGGTTTTCAAAGCTACTTTGCTTCAAGGCATAAATTTGATTCCTTCTAATATGATTAGATAAGTGCTGGCCAGTGAATGAATCAAAGCTGTTAATGAAAAAGTTAACAAGTATTAGTAGTTTGAGAATCATTATCCAAGTGATTCTAATGTCTTTATTTTGAACAATATAAATCATATCTACTAGTCTAATATTCTAACTATATCATTTCTATTTCTATACTACATATACTGTATACTATACGTATCTATTTCTATGGCACCCATGGCACCATTTGCAATTTGATTATTGTTCAATATTCAATATGCTACATTATTTGAGTTTGGGTTTGTTGTTACATATTTACGTGGGAATGACCAATCAATAATATTCAATTCAATAATAAAAATACCCACTAATAATTAATTTTGTTTTTTTTGTTTAGGCCACTCCTTATAGCACCCGAAAAAAAATTCAACCAGAAAAATAATTAATTAAATTTCTGTTTAAAAACCAGAAAAAGAATGAATTAAATTTTTTCTACCAGAAGAAATATGCATTATTTTTCTGGCTCGTTCTGTGAAATTAATTAAATTTCTGGTTTTGCATAAATGAATATT
>VKHH01006534.1:0-18199 GCA_015144975.1 Epipyxis sp. PR26KG
TACACCACCCGCAAAGTTGTCAAATGAATGAAAACCACCCGCAAAACCACCCGCGAGTGAGCTTTTTTTTAAAAAAACACCCGAATTTGAACCGGACTCGAAAACCGTCGCACACTACTTTAATTAATTAATTTAAACTTTTTTTAGCAAAAAGAAGATTTTGTTATAATAATTACAAATTAGTCTAATTTGCTATTCTTTGTTTGTTTCTATCATTTGATTTATTTCGTCAAGGCAATAGCGCAAAATGACTTCGTCGCTGAATGAAGAAATCGAAAAAGATGTTGTTCCGTGGTTAAATTTAGTGGAAGATTTGCGATTGCTCAAATTGGAAGTTGATGTAATGAATATTTATTTATGCTATATGCTTTTGTATTACAATCCAAGCTGCTCAAATTTAACTCAACAATAGCTGAGTTTCTTTGATAAGTTTATATTGTTCCATTAACCGCACTACATCTTGTAAATTGAATTTTTTAATTATAATAATTTAGTTAAATATTCCTCAAATATGTGTTATGGGAGATCAATCCTCTGGAAAATCGAGCGTATTGGAAGCTTTATCTGGAATTCCATTTCCAAGAGGAAGTGGTTTAGTAACTAGATGGTAAGTATTTCTCTATTGATTAGTAATATTCAAAACGTGTAATTAACCGTTGAAATGCACTTAATAGTCCGATCAGACTAGTGATGCGTCGATCTCGTCCCGGAGAAGCTTGGTCGGCGTTAGTATCAACAAGTGTCAATCCAAACAAAAGAAGTGTCAAGGATATCCCTGAACTGAGTACGTTGATGGAAAGGCTAACAGAAGAATTATGCATTGATGGCAGTAACAGTTTCTCTACTGAAAGCATTATAGTTGAATTAACATCTCCAGATTGTAGTGATTTAACTGTGGTTGATTTGCCTGGAATTATTAGAACGGTAACCGCTGGACAATCAGTATCATCTATCGAACAAGTCAATCGATTAATCAAATCATTTTTAATGGATCCTCGTACAATTATTTTAGCAGTAATTCCTGCTAATCAGGTACCTATTATTTGCGTTTCAGTTTTATCGATGATGAATTAAATTTTAGAATATGAATTATAATTTATACGATATTGGTTATTATTTTCCGTTGTATGATTATAACGATTATTTTTTGCATATTAGGATATTGCAACAATAGATATTTTGGAAAAAGCTAACCGAGTTGACCCTTCTGGTGAACGGACAATTGGTGTGTTAACTAAAGTAGATTTGATAGGTCCTGGCAATGAAGATGAAGTATTATCAGTTGTTAATAATGTCAGGAAGCCATTAGCATTAGGATATATCATGCTCAAGAATCGCTCGCAAAGAGATATTATGGAGAAAATGTCTACCAGCAAAGCTAGGTACTATCATATACTCATTTGTTCGTGTACTGTACTAGTGCGAAAAATTATAATAAAATATTTGTTTAATTATATATTTTAATTATGTATACAATATTTATGTATTGTATGATTTTAATGATATAATGAATATTCTGTTCAGCGATGTTATGTAATAATTCCCACCAATATTTCATCATTTTAGGGAATTAGAAATTCAATTTTTTGCAAATCATTCCATTTTCCGAGGATGCAATCCAAAGTTATATGGTATTGCACAGTTATCAAAGCGACTTACACATTTACTGGTCAATCGAATTCAATCTCAATTGGTAAGAATATTATTTATACTTTGATTTAAAAAAAAATAAATTTAAGTTTTAAATAAAATATTATTTTAAGAAAATTAATTATTTTTTCTTGGCATATAAATAATCTCATTGTATAACATTATTTGTCTATTAGACTCCAATGAAGATAGAAGTTGATCGACAACTTGTTGATGTTAGATCCCAATTACGATTATTACCGTCATCGTACGCCACTGTGAAGACTACATCAGATAGACAGAAGTTATTAGTATCCATAGTACAAGAAGTAAGTTGCGCTGAATTGTGTTATAATAATTAAATTGCTATCATTTATCATTTATACGATACAATTAAATTTAATATTTATTTAGTATATTCGCCACTTAACTGATTGTATTCGAGGAGAATATCGAGATAGAATTATGGTTCGCAATGCTGAATTAAGAATGTATACGAAAGTTTTAAGAAAATTTGAAGAATTTCAATTTTCGGTAAAAATAACCACAATTAAATAATAATAATATTGATAATAATAGTAATAATTATAACAAAATAATAACAATGTGACTTCCTATATCACATGTACCTCGTGCGCAACCGAATGACTTCCTATATCCCGCAGAAATTTAAAGTCCCAAAGCGACCCCGTTCTGAGGATGTGCAACCTGCTCAGCCAAAGCGGGCACGTACTCCGACATTTGAAGCACAGCGATATACTGAGTACGGCAAAAGACGAGCTCCGCAAATGATAACAGGTTGGGTATTCCTGCTCCTATGCCGAAATCCGCTTCTTTTGCTGTACTCCTGTGCTTCAAATGTCGGAGTACGTGCCCGCTTTGGCTGAGCAGGTTGCACATCCTCAGAACGGGGTCGCTTTGGGACTTTAAATTTCTGCGGGATATTGGAAGTCATTCAGTTGCGCACGAGGTACGTGTGTAACGCCTCCAGATGAAAAATAATTTATTTATTTTTTGTTGTCATTGTCTGTCTTGTAGGTCAATAGCACAGCTCCAAAATTCAAACAAGATGATTTCATAGAATTGTTATCATTACAAATCGAACAATTGCGTGGTAGAGAATTACCTGGTTTCATGTCATCTCAAGCATTTTATATGTGTATGTCACAGTATGTCGATACATGGCGTGATCCCATGAAGCAACTAGTGCAAGATGTCCATTCTGTTGCAGTGGAAATATCAAATAAATTAGCAGATATTTTATTATCACAATATCCTGGATTACGTGATGCTTTACATGCAATTACTGAAAATATTTTAACAAAATTTATGGATGAAGTGACAATAACATTAGAAGATAATATTATCAGAGAAAAAGATCCATTCACATTAAATGATTTCTTACAACAATGGGTTAATAAAATCAAAATCGATCGCTTCTCTCAAGCAATTGATAATTGTTTCGATAATGTGAAAAGTCCAGGCAATAATTGGAATGCATTAAAAGAAGAAGTATTTGTAAATATGAGACATTGGTATCGAACAACACATAGTGTGTCAGCTCTTGCTAGTGCAAAGGATATGAGTGCAATAATGGAAGCATATTGGAACTTGTCAGCGAAACGGTTCATTGACAATTGCTGTATGATGATTGATAAAGAAATGCTTGGGAAGTTACCTTCAGCTATACAAGATCAAATGTATCCTTTCATTAGAGATGATAAAAAATTAGAGGTATTTTAATAAATTGAATGACTTGCGACGAATAAAATTGGATGCTTTTCACCGTTCAATTGAAGATTTATCCTGTTTCTTAAAGACTTTTTCAGTTAGAAAAGATGTGTCCACAAAAGTTAAAACAGAAATATGAAACGACATAACTCAAATTAGCTGAACAACGCCCGTCCAGATAGATATTGTCGAACTCCAGAAATTTGCATTGGAATATGTTGTGTGTCTATCAGATACAGCATTAAAAGTCATTTGTAATTGTAAATAGATTCACATTATGCAGAATCTCTTTATAGAACTTGCCAAAGAAGAATGGCGATCAAAGAGACACAGCAGTACCCTTTTCATTGGCCTTTTTCTCAACAAATTTTCTTTTATCAGCCTTTATTCGCTTATTAATTTGCGGGATTCGCTTCGATGGCATTATATTCTCATGCTTCTTGAATAGAAAGGCCATCAAAGCTAACGAAGCTAATCGTGCAAATTTTCAAGCAAATGAGAGTGAAGCTCGTTATAGCTAATCTGTTACGAATAATGCTAATCAAAAGGGTGTTGCTGTGTCTGGTGTCAATGGAGTTTAGTCAAACAATCTTCTCACCTTTTCCACAACCGTAAAGAGATTCTTCATATATTTATCATAAATCTATCATCAATTCCAGTGTCGTTTGTGCTATATCTTGTGAAATCACACCAAGATTCCAATTTATGTAGTTCGACAATTTTTATCTGAACGAGCGTTGTCCAGCTAATTGGTTATCTTTGTAGAGAGAAACACATACTACATAATCACTTAGTGGAATGGGATGTGAATAAAAGCCCTTCTTCAAAATAGAATGAAACTTAGATTTTATCTAGAGTCTTCTGGTCTTTTTAAATAAATACTGAATTTCTTCAAGAAAACAGCAACATTATCTCTTTATTCATTTATTATTGTTATTGTTTCTCTTATTATTTATAATTATTACACAATTCATAATAATCATAATCAACATTTATACAATTAATTATATTCTTTATTATTATTTCATAATCAAAATATTTTTTTATTATCATTATTATGATATTTCTCCATTTTATTGTCAACAAGTTTGAGCAAGAAGATACAACATGCAATTATCATTTTATTGTTATTATTAATGTTATTATTATTATTGTTATTATTATTATTATTACTATTTATTATTATTATTAATGTTATTATTATTATTGTTGTTATTATTATTATTATTATTACTATTATTATTATTATTGTTATTATTAATGTTATTATTATTATTGTTATTATTATTATTATTATTATTATTATTATCATTATTATTATTATTTGCATTATTATTATAGACATTTTTCACAGAAAATAAAGAAATTTTGAATAATAAATTATCATTAGAAGATAGAAGAGATCGACTTATGCAAGCTGCAACAAAATTATCAAATATGACAGTAACAAATAATCATTCTAAAGTAATTACAAATAATACTAATTCTAATACCCTTAATAATAGTAATAATAATAATATACCAAAAGGAATTGTTAAGAATTTCAAAAATAATTCTTCATTTTTAACTTTTATTGCTAATGTGAGTGATCAAGGATTAGGTATGAAATTAAGTCAAGATATGAATGGAATAGTATTCATACAAGAATTTCGTCCTTTGACAAATGGATCAGCTAATCCAGGACAAGTTGCAGGATTACAAGTAGGTGATAAAATCATAACAGTGAATGATTTATCATCAAATAATCCAAAAGATATTATTGAAGAAATAAAATATGCAAAAGGATCAATTAAATTCACAATTTCAAGAAATTAAAATCATAAAATTCGTAATAATATCATACTAATATTATAATAATATTATAATAATATCATAATAAAATCATAATAATCATAATAATATCATAATAATATCATAATAATATTATAATAATATTATAATAATATCATAATAATTCGATATTATTCCAATGTTAGAGTATGAAATGATAAAATTGAATACAATAAGATTATAATAATAATTAAAATATTATAATTATGTTATTATTTTGTTACTTCAATAACAATAACATATTGTTATTTTTATATTGGAAATGTGTTCATAAAAATTTTGCTAATAATTCTTGATTTTATATAATTTTTAGATTCTGTTATTCGATGATAAAAAATAATAATACTTTTTGTATCATTTAAATAATAATCTTCAAATGTTCAGATTTTACAGTCACAACTAATTTAGGATATGGGATAGATTTTGTGCTTGTTATATGGGAAGAATCATGCAACTCCTGATGCTGGATTTGATTGAAGGGGGAGGGGAGAGTCCCATACAACAAAAACACAAATCGCATATTATTAGATTATCACATACCAATAAACTATGCGATCAAAAAAAACTATACTCAAAGAAAATATAATAATTATAATCTATTGGTATATATGTGCATTTCCCGGTGGGTGTAGTGTTACCTGGTGCACTTATGATAAGTAAAAAAATATGGTTTATTAATTTATATCATAATTTAATTTTCAAAAAAAATAGGATTGCTTGATTTCAAATAAATAAAAAATCGTTTTGATTGAAAAAATGGTACAACAATGGTGTCAGTAAAACGATATGAACTTGCTCCGAGTGAATCAAACACTCTCACTGAACAATTAAGGTTGTATGACATAGCTGCAAGTCCACAATGAAATTAATGTAAATACTTGCAGCTCCATGAATCCGTGAATCTAGTAAATGTACTTTGATGGTTAAACTCAATGCTAATTTAAATATTGATGATAATATGTACCGTGTTTTTCCTAACATAAGATCAATCTTGATGTATGTATATATGATTGGAAATTTAATAATAATTACGGAAAATTAATTATGAATGAAATTAAAAAATAATAATATAAGATTATATTATAATAATATTATAATAAAATTCTTAATCACTCATCAGAGACAATCACTTTGGCAGTTCATTTGGAATTTATTATGATGAATATCATGCAATTGTTTGTGAAAATGATTACAGAGAGTTGATTTGTTCATTAATTTCAAATCAATTTCATCAAAATTCTTCAAAACTGATTTTAAATCTTCATAAGTTCTTTTCTTCCATCCATTCCGATTTATATCTTTTATAGATGAGGTTATTTTCAAAGCATTAGAAACTGAAAAATCTTCATCATTTGTAACAAATTTTATTGTGTCCTATCATAAAAAATAAAATAATGATTTGATGTTATTAATTAATATAAAAAATAATGTACAATCATATGATATGATAATAATCTATTATTTTAATTACCTTGATTGTATTGGTAAAATTTGATTGTAAATCTTCATAATATAATATCATCATATTTAATTGTGATAATACAGGATCACTCATAATTATTCCGTTAAAATCACAATATCGACGCTAAAATAAAAAAACAATTATTGAAAAATAATTAAAATCCTGTGTATCTTTTGTCATAGTAACATACATAATTTAATAAACCTGTAAAATTATGTTCACAATACTACCATATCAAAATAGTAGCATAGATACTTTCGATAAATTATCAATCGTTCATAATAATATTAATAGGAATACGTTAATAATAATAAAATAATAATAATAACACAGCTGTTATCTCAGTAATACCTGCCATTTTCGAATATGAAAGAGGATATCATTAGCGGAATTCATCACAAGTGATGTTTTGTTGTATTTTTTTGAAGTAATATGATTGACATTGGAACTACCTAATTGTGATTTTAATTGCATCCCTCGAATACCTTACAAAATATCATAATAGTATTCAATATTATGATATGAAAATATTCGAAAAAATATTATGATTATTATCATTATTTTACTTAACAATTTAAAAGAGTAATGTAGCTTTACCTGAAACTGCTGATTTAATAACATTTGATCTCATAAAAATAATAAGTTTCAAATTTTGATTTTGTTTAATAACTTGTTTCCAATCTAAACCTTGATATAATATTAACAAATCATAAATTAAGTAGAACAATGTATGTAAAAGGATATGAATTATGTCAATAGAAAGCTAAAATATACCTTTACAATTTTCAGGATTTAATGTAAATCCAATCGCTTTAGGTGTTAAGAAATATTTCCAAGTATGATGGAGAATATAATCAGTTATAAATCTATTTGTTGGAAAGAAGCTATTATGATTTGATAATTTATCCATAGGTTGTAATAATGCCTTTGAAAGCCATCCAGTTTTAATAATATTGCTAATATTGTTATCATTATGTTGAATGATTTCTTTGGATATATAAAAGTGAGGAATCCTGTAAGAAAAAACAGTACTCATAGTGAAAATGATGAGATTAGCGTGCAACAATTAGATTATTACTCGTTTAAAATCTCAGTTAGCCATGAAGAACCTGATCTTGGTAACTTCAATATGATAACTGATACTAACGGTTTCTTTTTACTTCGTAAATCATCATCATATCCATAAATTTGATGATTATGAAACAGAACAACGCAAGTACCACAAATTAGAAAAGACCATAATAAAATGTAAATTTTTGTTTTTATCTTGCGAGGTCTTCTCCATTGCTCAGATATCGATTTATTCATACTGCATGCTAATTGGTAAAGCCGATAAGTCCAACATAACTACTTTATATAACTATTTTTTGAATAAATAGTCAGATAAAATGTGTAGCCCATCGCCCATCGCCCATCGCCGTCTTTCGTCTTTCTGGCTGATTTGTCATTAAAAAGAAAAATAGTTATCCGATTTCATGGAGTATTTATTGGTGGTAATAAATATAAAAAACTGCTGCTGCTACTGACCGTTTCGCCGTTTCGAAAAAAGTAACGTCCAGTCACCAGTATGTATTTCATTTGATGATTAAATCAAATCATCGAAAACAAATATAAAGTGATAAAGTTTAATATTTCATAACCTTCTGCGCTCTGCGCTATATATATAATTTTGATGCCTGCAAATAGTAACGCTAAAGTCAAGGGTAGCAGTAATAATATTGCAGAAAGTAATATTAATCAAGAAAACAGTAAAAGTGATGATAAGTTGATTGTTGCAATTGAAAACTTGAGTGATGTTTTGAGGAAGAATAATAATGAGAAGAGCTTGGATTCAACAGCAAAAGGATTGAAATCTGGCAATGCATTTAATGCCCATGTTACAAGAATAATGGCTGAAGTTGTGGTATGTTGCTTGTAGTAATTAATACTCTAAACCAAGAATCCGAATACAAAAATTATTCGTTAACATTGAAATGATACAATTTTATTGAAATTATAGGCTAAAGAAGATCGTGCCCGAGAAAATTTCAATAATAATTCACATAATTTTCGTAAATCTCGAAATCCATATGCTGGTGAGCTTACACCAAGAGATGAAGCTGAACTTTTAATACCAATTGAAAATCCGGATCAGTTCAGGCCACCAAGATATCTTAAAGGGTCAACATCACAATTTTGTTCATCATTTTCCAGTGCAAATGTAAAATCAACTATTTCATTGAAAGCAAATAGTTATGATAATAATGATAACAATAATCAAACTAGTAATTATTCTTTATTAGCTCATACGTCTCGAATCTCATCGTCTGGTGTTGAGAGTATCAATGCTATGAAGAAAAGAAGGGATCAATTAGATTTTGAATTAGAACAAATGAAAAAAGTATTAGAATACAAGCAATTTTGTTTACAAAGAACAAATACATTCAAATCTACTGGAGCAGCTGTATTAACATCTAATAATCATCTGAACTAATTAATTAATTCACTAATTTTTAGAAATAACTTCAAAAGGGTAAAATACTCTTTTAAAATAATTTAAAAAAAAACAAATAATAATCTTTTCGATTTCTGAGTACTTATTAATATAATTCTAATTATAATCAAATCCATTTCATTTTTTTTAATTATTTGAACTATAATCATAATGAAATTTTTAGTGTGTCTTTGGAATAATGAAGGTCATTTGAATCCAACAATAAATTATTAATCACTTTTAAATATCAAAGTAATTAGAACTCATAAAATCTCTTTCTTTTCTTTGATCAATGAATATCTTCCTTTGTATGAGATTGGATGAGTTCTATTTCTATCATTTACCATTTTATATTCAATTAGAGAAAAATAAGATATCTTATCTACATGATATGAAGTATTATAACATTTGAGAAACAAAAATAATATTTTAATAGTTCTTTACTTTCAACAATTGTATTGAATTTAAAGTAACAACACACATTACTTATAATTTATTATTTCGTTTCATAACACACATCAAACAACATTCATCAATCATCAATAATTCAGAATAATCATCCATTCATCATCTGCTGCAACATAACTAATATATCAGATCAAACACATCAAATAAATTTGTCATTTGATCTAATTTGTCGCTGATGTACTGTATAATACTGCGAAAAGAATCAAGATGCTAAATAAAAACTAGTTAATACATTTTTAAGCTTTTATTTCAGCTTTTAAAAACTACAATCTAGTCTTTAAGTTTCAACTTCATTGCTTTTAATTAATAACCAGCTTCTGATATCATTTTCGATAAAAATCCATTAAAATCCAAACGAAACATAAACCCTCTACTCTCCACTTTCCTCATTAACTGAAATAATAAACTTAATTGATGACAAAACTCATTATTAATCGATGCTAACTCTTCAGGTGGAATGTAATAAATACTCTCATTATTATTATTATTATTATTATTATTATTATTATTATTATTATGTGGCTCCATGCCATCTGTCGATGCTGATGATGTTGGTAACACTTGTTGTTGTTCAATAATACGACTAATAACAATAAATCTTAAACAAATGTGTAATATTCTCTCGATATTATCTTGAATTGCATTATTATCAATCAATGATAATCGAAGAATATTCGCAATAAATGATTTATGAGCTTTCATAACATATTGAAAATCATGTGCTTCATTTATATCTGATTGTAAAGAAGAAAACTCTGAATCGATTACGTCCACCTAACAAAAATATAAAAAAAATACAATTATCATGATAATAGTGAGAATAAAGGTATGGATGGTGGATGAAACCAAACAATAATACTAAAATATATCTAATCAATAATTATAATAGATTATAACAATTTAAAAATTAATAAATGAATATTATATTCATGACCACATGAGAGAAAAGTATGATAAACATACCTGAAGAAAATATAATAAATTATTAGTAAAGAAATGCATGGCATGTCTGATGTGATAAAAGCTTCTTCCGCCATCTGCTGTGAGGATCACTTGTGATCGACCAGTCATCCAAAGCTTCTCTAATGACAATGACACTAACCTTGCCTTCAAATAATAATAATACTGATAAATGCTCACAATGATAATAAAACATAAAATAATAAGAGATTAATTTTAATATAAAAATAAATTCATAAAGCATATTATTTTTATTTTATTTATATTATTATTATTTTATTTATATTATTATTATTATTATTATTATTATTATTATTATGAAGATGCAATTATAATTTTAAAAATTTTTTTTAATCATTTATTTGATTTAAACAAATAATTATTTGATAGAGGAATGAATGAATACCTTCATAATCGATGTGAACATTCTTTCATAATAACCAATTGCTTCATTATCAAATATAATTTTAAATATTTCTGGAATAGTAATTCTTAATTTCAGATTCATCCATATTTTAAATTGAGATAATTCTGATTCAATTTTCATGAGAGTATCCGGATGTTTAGTTGATGTATAAGAAGAAGAAATTGGATATGTATTTAATATGCCTTTACTTGTAAAAAGAATAGAATATATTTCCATATCAAATGAATTATTTTTAATTATTATATTATTTTTTGTATCATAATTATTATCATTATTATTAACATGTGTATTATCATGATTAGTAGTAGGAATATGATAAGTATGAGGATAATATGATAATTCTTGATGTGAAATTAATTTATCATAATGATTATATTCATATTGTTGATATTTATTTAATAAACAAGATGATCCCACTAGTCCAACATATGATGATCCACCATGACATTTTATATAATTATTTAATTCAATTGGGATGTCAAGGTCCCAGGTGTCTTCGTCCCGGTCTCCACGTGTAGACGATAAAGAAAAATTATTATTATAATTTTTTAATGATTGATATGAAGATATTGATGAGGATTCTCTCAACTTCACTTTTAGTTTATAAATAACAGATGTTGTATTATTCTTATTTTTCGATAAATTCAGTTTTGGTTGATTAATGGATGAACTGTTTAATTCTCGAATATATTCGATATCTAAATGATAGATAGAAGAACTGCTAATACTTCTATTTTTACTATAATAATAATAGGAAACTATCAGAATTATGATTAGTTAATTTTTTACATAATCATAAAATAATTAATAAAAACTAATAAAAATAATGGTTTATGTAATAAATATAATATTACCTAGAAAAACCTGGGTGATAAGTATCTTTCATATTATTATCAATATCTATCAACATCTCAGCTAACACAGTACCCTCAGATTCTATAATTGTAAATTAAATAAATATATTAAAAAATAATCACACAAATTTAATACATGCCAGATCGATTATTTTAAAATTTAGATTATGATGATATTTAACAGCCTTACGATTGAAACAGAAATCACACAAAAGCTAATATTACTTAGTTTACATACAATACACTGCATCTATTTGATCTTGTCCCCAAATTACTAAGGGGTGGTAGTTAAAAACTATCATAAACTGTATTTTACATCAAGTTAACACGAACCATATAGGAAGTATATGAAAAGGGGGGAAACAAACATCGTGATTATAAATAATAATTTTACTATTATTATTATTATTATTATTATTATTATTATTGTTGTTGTTATGATTATTATTATTATTATTATTATTATTATTATTATGATTATTATTATGATTATTATTATGATTATTATTATTATCATTATTATTACCTAAGGTTGGTTGAGTTTGATCGGTATTATTTGAATGAGCAGTCTCAAGACTTGACTTAACTCCTAAATGACTGATTTTATTATTTTGAAATGATGATAATCGAGGCTCACTATCAACATTATGTCGAACAAACACTTTAGCATAATACTTCACACCTGAATACCTACTACTGGTGACAGCTAAAAATATAGAATAAGAAATGCAATTAATCAAAAACAATATTATTAAATAAAGAATAGCAAATATAAGAATAGAAACAAAATCAATTTCGATGAAACAATTATATTCATAATCTAACTCGTCATAATTAACGAATAATAACCTATGCGAATCGAATAATCAATTTTCTATTATGATACTACTCGTAATAATGATACTAATGTTTCAATAATACACGTTAACAAATTAAAGATAAATATGACTTAAACTGTATTATAGTTTCAGCAAATAATATAATAATATGCTATAGTATAATAGTCTAATCGTATAGTCCAATAATATACTATAGTATAATTATTTTATCATAATTTTTACCGTGGAATGATACACCAATAAGCAATGATCCTTTAATATTTGAGAAAAGATTACCATTTCCAATCATCTGAACACCTTTACGATCATTATGAAGACAACATGCCATCGAACCAATCATCAAATCTGATGTTTTATTTCGAGAACTATAATTACTATTATTATCATTTTTATCGACTTTGACAGTTTCGCTTATTATTGATTGTGATTCATCATCAATAATTGTTGGTAAAGTTAATAATGGATGTAATGTACTTAAATTCTGAAATACTTCATTCCAATTACAATTATAAATAATAGAATAAGTAAATCCTTTAATAATATATTTTTGATCAGTTAGCCAAATAGAACTGTTACAATATACCCCACGACTGATTTTATTTACAATCATATTATCAATACTATCATGTCCCATTTGTTTCAATAATTCAGCAGTTTCATTATTATTATTACTATTATATTTGAAATTTATATTATCATTATTATCATTAGATGATTTCAATAAATATTTATTCCAAATATGATAGAAATCAGTTGATGGGTCATTTGTGAAAGGTATACCAATAGATATTATTGTATTATTATTGTGATTATTATTGTTATTATTATAATCATTATTAATTCGAAATTTCATAATGATTGGCTTTTTATATTGTGCAGAACCTACTAATGTTATATCATTCTCATGTTTTTTATTAAAATTATTCAATGAAATATTCGAACTATTAACTCTCAATTTCATAAATAATAATAAATTAAAATCATCAAAATTCAATAATTTTGCAGTATTTTTTAATACCATATTATTTAATAAATTATCTAACTCATTTATATCACCATTTATAGTAGAAGATGATAAATTCTTTTGATTTGTTAAAATAATAATATTATCAACTAATGATTGGAAAAACTCACCTTTTCCTAATAAATATGTATTACGTATAATATATGTAAATCGAATAAAATGAAATTGATTTTTTAATAAAATCCATAATTTTGTTGAAATAATATTATTAATAATATCAATAAATGATTCAAATAATTCAATTGCTTTTAAAGGATTTGATAAGATTTGTTTGATTAATTGAATGAACTGATGGATTTCCTCTTTTTCATAACCATTATCACGGATTTGTTGTTGGAAATGATTATAAATATAATCTTCATTTATTGAAAATGATTTGAAATAAAGGTTATTATTATTAACATTATTATTATTATTATTATGATTTGATGTAATTATTATTGATTCATAATCTTTGGTAGGTGATTCACAAATAGTTGACATATCATCATCTGCTTGAGAAGATTGACTATATTTATTATTATTATTATTTTTAATATTATCATTATTAGTATTATTCGGAGACAAGGTATATCCAGTTGAGAAATATTTATAATTATCATGATTTTGTTTAATAGTTGATTTGGAATTGATTGCATTAGATGATTGAAGCAATTTCACTGCTTTACCAGAAAACATGATTTTAGAAGCAGTCCGTGGTGATACATGTGAATCTGGTAAATATTCTAATCGCAATAGATAACTAGTTGCCCAATCAAATGATTGATATTCATTATTATTTTTATTTTTATTACTATTATTATTATCCGCTTGTGACTGTTGCGATTTATAAAGACGATTAACTACACGACTTTTTAGGCTTTGAGGTACATAATGATTGTTATCATTTGATTCATTCATTGATTTTGAATAAACAAAAAATTCTTTGCCAGGATCTTCTAATTCTCCATAAATCATCCATGCGAAACATTGCTTAAGAAAAATCACTCGAAGACGAAATAATATCCTATAAAATCATAAAATCATTCAAAAAATGATCTTTTATTATCACGATAATGCATGATAATAATCAAAAAATGCATGATATTCATTATCTTTATGTAAATAATTGTTTCCTTTCAAAATTTAACTCGATTTGTTATATTTACATTAATTTGAAATGATTCGACATAAAAAATGACACAATAATGTACTGCGAAATAATAATTATTAATATAGTTAATATTGGCTTGCAATAGAATACTTCTTGTGTATACCTTTCAACAACTTCTAGTACAACTGGTATAGCACAATTCACCTTAGAAAAATAATCTAATAATTGACAACCTCTTATATTCTTCGTCTCAACTTCATTCAACATTTCCAATAATAAAGGAAATACTATAGTATACTAAACATAGAATAAAATAACATATAAATCTTTGCCTTCAAAATTTCAAACATATATGAATTGAATAATACCTTTTGAAAATATTGTATCAATCTACTCAATGGGACCAATCCATCTGTTTTCATTTCATGCAAAGCAATTTGTTCCATTTCTGTGACATCATTGGTATATTCATTTAATAAGTCGTCAACACTCTGAGCTAATCCGCATTTATAACATTGAAAACTATTTTCTTGAAAATTGTTGTTTCTAAATTACAGAATAATTTTAAAAATAAAAGTTTTAAAGTAAACAAAAGTGCACAATGCCGATAATACTTAATAATATTAATAAACTCTGCTTTTGAGGTATTTTAAAAACTACTTTAGTTAAAGCAAATACACTAACAACTTAGATAAGTTAACAATGATAAAATATGACTTCACCTTTCTTCTAACGAACGTACGTTATAGCCCCATTTTAGATCATATTTATTGCTAAACTTTTGTAGACAAGTATATTGAAAACCGATTGGCACTATCCGATTAATTTGTTCGCGTTCAGCAGAACTCTGCAAGAAATCAAATCCATCTCTAATTCCAAATGTTTTCGGATTTATTGAATCTGGAATTTCAACAATTATATCACCCGTATATCCCATCAATGCGAATAGTATTTCATGAATCATTGCCAAAACAAGTATTATGAGAGTAACAGAAGATGTGGTATTGTGATAAATAACGCTTCTTCTTTCTTCTTTATTTTGATCTTTGATCTTCGATATATATATTGTTTGATGAAAAGTGAACGTTTGAATACTTCAACTTTCGACAAGATAAAGCTCCATAATTTAGTTATATTGCTACAATAAAAGCTACTACTAAAATAAATTGGCTTATAACGATAATTTTATGAAGTTACCGATATATCACACAATTTTATCAAAATTATTTGTTTTATACACAATAATACGGTAAGAATATACCGTTTAACGACAATATCAAACATGAATGAATGGAAGAATCAATCATCAAAATCATCAATTTCTCCATCTACTTCTTCTCGGAATAGTATTCAATAACCTCAACTTTATTACACCAGAGTTTATTACATCTTGAAGTGTCGAAAGATCACATGGAAGAATAGTTGTAGTAACAGCATTATTAGTGGTGACTTCTTCTTCCAATGCTGCTCGTGATCTAATGATTTCAAACATCCCATCATTCTTGAATGCAGTTCGTAGTATTGTTTCTCTAAACTCAAACGCGATCTTCCTCTCTTTGATTTATTCTGTTTTGGATAATAGTTCTTCGCTCTTCTGCTTTTTCCTCATCCAAAATAGCTTGATATGCTTGCTCAGCCTCATATCTTTGTTTGGAAATTGGCTTAAAGTATTTAGTTAAGGATTTACACCCTGTTATCTGACGAACTTTCTGTGACATTATCATATACTTTGTAATTAATAACTTCATTGTCGGTGACTTCATCATCATTCAGCCAAAAAATGAAGTTAACGATTTACGCAGAAAAGATTTCTAAAAAACAATGAAGTTACCGGTATGAAGTAATCGATTTCTACATTATTTAAATAACAATGAATGAATGAATGAATGAATGAATATTGCTACAAATTAATTTATTCATTCTTCATTCAAAGATTCTCAAATATTTTTTAGCTTTTTCCTCTTGTTTAGTTGAACTGTTTTGATTTGCTCAGTTAATTCCTATTAATTAATTCATTCATTCATAAATTAACAAATACAGTACGGTAACAAACATCGATGAATGAATGAATTAATAGGAATTAACGAATGAATGAATTAATTAATAGGAATTAACTGAGCAAATCAAAACAGTTCAACTAAACAAGAGGAAAAAGCTAAAAAACATAACAAGGAGCCCTCTTAAGCTCGACGCCTTGAACTGAGCAATTCGGAATGAATGGATGAAATTCGGAATGAATGAATTAATGAATTTAATAGGAATTAACTGAGCAAATCAAAACAGTGAATGAATGAATTAATTAATAGGAATTAACTAACTGAGCAAATCAAAACAGTTCAACTAAACAAGAGGAAAAAAACAGTTAATTTTTGAATGAATGAATTAACAGGACGATGACGGAGGAAGAAGCAAATCAAAACAACAGTAAACCAGAGGAGGAAAAAGCTACAATAACATGGAGCTCCCTCTTAATAAATAAATGAATGAATCTTATTTTATTGCTTTAATTTTGTTTTGATAGCTTATCATGATTTACTTGATCATGATTTATGAATGAAGAAGAATTCATCATCATCACTGAGCATGTACAGTAATCCGCATACTACAATAATTTAAGCCGATTCAAAATTTAATTTCTTGATCCTCAACCTTTTGTACACGCATAAAGTTAAATATACTATATTTCAATTATTGATGTTTTAATAGGTCATTTAAATCAATCAGAATTTTATTATGTAATTATAGATGATCCCAGACATGATGGTAAAAAAACGCGGTAAATACCCCCCCCCCCGCTTGGAATATATGCATTTCCATCATGCACAATCTAAAAAATCTCATCAAGCCATTAGATAGAGAATTAAAAGTTTGAAACATAAATCCATCATCTTCAAATTTGCAAATAGATAACTTTTCAACGGACTTTTTCCATTTTACCGTTTTATGAAAAATCATGTTTTTCCTTAATAACTTTTGCAATAATATGATATTTTCAAATATAGTTGAATTTTAGTAGTAGTAGTGTATATAATATATGTAATTATCAAAAAAAGGTTTGAAAACTGGTTTATATATATTGCCAGCGAGATCGCAATATTTCGACCTATTATTTTAAGCCCAAAAAATATGATTAAGCTGCTGCTTAAATGAGCAATATCATCAGACAACCAATCCTTTTTTTTATGATAACATATATTATAATATACACTACTAAAATTCAACTACATTTGAAAATATCATATTATTGCAAAAGTTAATAAGGAAAAACATGATTTTTCATAAGGCCAAACCTTATGTGCCCGAAAATCATGTTTTTCCGGGAAAAATTTCCGGAAATCAAACCTTATGTGCCCGAAAATCATGTTTTTCCGGGGAAAAATTTTCGTGGAGCACTTTTGACCCGAAAATC